>JAATLQ010026878.1:74581-102344 GCA_013421005.1 Heliconius erato x Heliconius himera
ATAGAAAATTTGGCCGCGTGATATTGACAACATGATAAAAAACAATAGGCCGTTATCTTTTTCTTTTGTGTTCATCTCGGTCCCCCGGTTCTTATTAAGGTGGATCGGTCCTGTTTTGTTTGCGTCAGACGTCGTCGTCTTATCGTTTAGACAATTTGTTTTTGGAAACTCGTTATTGAATTATTAATATTAATGCTGCCTATACGGTGACTAGAAATCGTAACCATCGGTGAAGCTTCATCGATAAAGTTAAAATACACTTACGAAGAAAAACAATATTTCTTATTTTTCAATACATAGGTAATAAAAGCAGCTTGGTACTTAAGTAATATTTAAAAGTAAAACCTGTAAAAGTCGAGCGTCATCGTTTATTAGAGCCATTAACAGAGATCGCGGGCAGCTAATCTGAGCGCTGTGAGCATAATTAAATTCTGAGAACAAGCGAGCTATTAAAGCGAAACGGTAGCGCGACGCCATTACGAAACGGAACGTGCATAATTATTTCGTTCCCGCCTTTTTCTTTTTCCCAGTTCGGTTTTCGAAACCGCGCACTAATGCACCGTCGCTGCCCTCTGGCACGAAGTGTTTCTTGTAAACAATGTTCTCGTAAAACCTCATTCAATTACCAACCGTGTTTATTAAACTGATAGGCCGCGAACTGTTAATTATATTCGTACTTTGAAATTACCTGCTGATATTAAAGCTCAGGCTTCAGAAACTTGATTGAAAATTGACTGAGGTAACTTCAGTATGTTTTTATTATACATAGTTCATACTACTTATACATTGTCTATAATTATATATATGTAATTGCTGATTTATTTATTATATATATTGAGTAGAGGATGCGTTGATGTGAAAAAAATACAATTTTTACAGATGTAAATATTATGTCAACATCTTAGCAATTACTAAATAATAAAATTTATTAAAAGTAGTCGGTTTCTATTAAAAATAAGGATTTTGTTTTTGTTTCTTTAGTCACTGTGCTTTTCATTACATTCTATTAACCAATAAATTAAAATTTAATTGAAAAGATCTAGAGGAGTACATGCTTAACCAGACTCCAAAATATATTATATTTTCAAATATTTCGTTCGAAACCCTTAACTAAGACACTAATTTTCAGCTTGTACATATAATTGAACAAAAAAATATATGAACCTCATTATTCATACTGGTACAAACAAACCACACAACGAATTAAAATTTATTACCCGTATAAGAAATATTATAATTAATAACCTGCAGTATGCCAGTAAGTATATTACACGACCCTCTTACAGAAACACAGGTTTTTTCTATTTAGACCACCTACATTTATATGGTGCATGTCATTAGCCGTACCAACAATGTCGTAAAATGACATGTAGCACTGTCAAATCCATATTATTCGGGGCCTATCTCTCGTCCACATCGCCATTTCTGTTAACATGTATTTTGACAGATGACATAAGTTTGTGTCGTATCATGGTGCCTCATCGCGATGAAATACAATTTCAAACCAATAATAAGCTACCGTCTTACAGATAAGGCGGTTTGTAAGTCGATGGAAAGTTTTTTGAACAAAAAGAAATATTTATGTACCTTTGTGTAATGAGTTATGACTTAATATTTCCGATGTTATTAAAACTTAGTTGCAATTAGTGACTGCCTTGCTATAGTAAGTACAGAAGATTTAGTTTTGTGTCTAACGATCAGACAACAATGGCGATACCAGAAAGTTTGATATCATTAAATATTATAGCAAGCTATTAGTTAATTTACAAATTGAATTCTGTCTGAATCAAAAATTGGATCAACAAATGAAAAAGATATTAGAAAATATCATTAATAGGACAATACAATATTAAAATAACAAAGAATAAATTGATCAAATAACTATAACATGAAAAAAGTTAAGGCAGTTATTATCTTACTAGTTACTACTACATTTGTTTTTTTTTCAACATCACGCTGTATCTCGCATGTAGCTGGGTAAGCAGAGGGACTCTCCGCTCCCCACTTTCCACCGAACTCTGGAGGCATTGCGTGTTGAGTGACGGAACTCAACGCCGCGCTTTGCCTCGACACCAGAGTGAAGATGTGAAAATATTAAATACTTCATTTCCTCGAGTAGGAATCAAACCCACAACTTGTCGTGTTTACAGTCACACTGGCCTCTTTTAAATTCTTTATTGGGAATAATACTTTAATTTAGAAAAGGCATCAACTTTCAGCTTCACCATAAATATTTCAAATCAAAAATAATTACCCAAAATAAAAAATAAAAATTACATATTTTAACGTTATAATAAATTTAACAGGCAGTAATTCATATTCGTAGTGAAGACTTACATTATCATATCATATCGAAGCGTTTACAAGAATTTATTCATATAATTAATAGTTCGATAGCCACTTGTGGACAGATGTCAGTGTGTCATAGATTCATATTTGTCAAATGGACATTCCTTGCATACCTGCCCACGCAAACGAGACTTAAAACCAGGGCTGGCACTTAAAACATAGTTTATTAAATTATTCTACTTACTCTTGTTCACGTATAAAATATAAACAGACAATAATCTATTTAATTTTTTATTTTAAAAAAATATTGAATAGCAGAAAATTATTATTTACAAATAATTATATACGAAATATTAATAATATGTTATTGATACAACCCTGTCATCACATAAATATAAGTTGAAGCTCAAATCTATCAGCTTTGGAAGCTTAAGACTGACCCGTGCTGCTTTTGATAATATCTTACTAACTCGGTAGTTGAAATTAGTTGAAATTGTTTGTAGCGTTTATTATACATCGTTAAAAAAAACAATCATAATTATATTTTAATAATTAAGTTATAAAATTTAATTTTAAATAAGTTAACAAGTAATAAAACTTGAGCTTTATCTTATTTACAGGATAGTAAGAGCAAACCTCGACTAAAGATAATGCATCCTCCGTTTTCAGCCTGAATTCGAATGTATCTTGAGTGATGGAATTTAATTATACGATTTATCATGCTAGAGCATGGGTATATCTAGAGATATTTTTTGTGGGGGGGAAGCCCGGACTATAGCTTTGCACATATATTATGGTCGTGTAAATTTTGTTTTTTGTTGCGCTGCCAGATTCTTTCGCCAAAACTGCGACAAAATAATTTAAATATTGAGGATTATTTGATTTATAATTTTTCCATTTATTTGAGTTTAAAATAAAGCTTTCAATTGTGATAGATATCTAAAATAATAAAATAGATATATAAAATAGTTTTTAATGGAAAACGTCACTATATTATACGTCATTGGTTTACGATAATATAAGGTAAGGCAATAGCTGTCTTCAAAATAATTTATTATACGTAACTTACGAATATACTTATTTACATTTCTATCACATTATTATTAATTAATTAAAATGTTAAAGTAATAAATAAAGATTTCTCACAGTATGGAATAATCAAGTGAAAAGCGGACTATGCCTGCTCCGATCGGGACATTTAATTTTTGGGTTAAAATCGGGACGTCTTACTATGCTGGTACATTTGTATATATCTACTATCTACGAAATTGTAACGATGTAAGTGGCGGAACTTAACGCCGCCCTGCCTCGACACTAGTGTCGACAAAGAATGGGGATCGAACCCACATCCAAACCAAAACCGTTTATAGTCATACTTTGTGCCCCTGCTAGCGCAGGTCGACTGGTCTCAATCTTCTTAATCTTATGTATTATATAATACTCATTTAGAAAACGTATAAAAATTTGAACGTAGCCGAGCCTGGACCTGGTCTGGACCATACTTATGTACTTAAGTATATAAAACTTTTTAGTTATTTTTTCTTAGAAGGGTATTTTAAAGTTTTTTCTAATAATTATTTATTTACCCTTACATGTAAAATTGGCGTTTGGTATGGGAGAAACAAAAATTCGAATATTTTTTTATATAATATTTTATCAAAGTTTGAACCTTTGTTATAAATGCACTCTTGCTATCTCATAGGTAATTCATTGATCGCTTTACTAAAAAAAACCAATCGGACGGAAATCAATAAAATCTTTGTGGGCGGTTTTGACTGCCCCCTTGCAAAAAGTTATCCAAATTAAATAAAAAAGCGGTAATCTGAGGAGTGGAGTTGATGGATGTCTTAGACATTTCAATTGAAGCTCTTCTAATTTGGGAGCCGTCTGTTGTGCATCTAGCGTTGTCGTGAAGCAGTCGTGGCGTCAAGCCTCGGTTATTAACGCCCAATATTAATAACCTATCTCCAACGTCAATCTTAGATTGTTTCATATATCTATCCAATCTCTAGATTGGATAGATATATGAAACAATCTAATATTGACGTTGGAGATAGGTTATTAATATTGGACGTAAGCGGCTAATATTATTTTCCTCATTTTTTTTTATTATAACATTAGATTATTTTTTTTGACGCTGTGATTTAAGTAAAAGATACTTAAAATAACCAATGTATTCAAGTTTATACTCTTTGTCCATACATTTAATAATTGAAAATAAAAACATTTTTTTATAACATAAAAAAATTGCCTGATAAAAATATAAGAGCAATTAGACAACCTAAAAAAACAAAATAGCAGCAGGTGCACATTGCAATAATGTGTTCAAGATAATCAACTAAAACAAATAATGAAGTACGAAATAAAAATAACATTATATGGTAATTAATTTTTAATCCATAGTAATTGAGAATCTAAAGCAGTGTTGTTTTATTTCTGCTTCGGAAACTACAACCGACTATGTTTTTTACTACGCCATTTCACTTATGCATAACTAATATAAGATATTTTAACATTTACAACTTATAGACTGAAATCTGGAGATGTCTATTTAATTAATGTTAAAAAGTCGTCGTTGTGCAGGGGCACAGTCGTGGTTGTGGGCTTGTTTCTCACTTGGGGAAATGAAATATATAATATTTCTTCGCTTTGGTATCAAGGCAAAGCGCGGCGTTGAATTCTGTCACTCAACGCGCAAAGCCTTAGGATTAGAGCGGAAAAATGGGGAACGAAAGCAACTTAATGTTAAATCGAGTTTCTCTACCTATCACTAGGTTCCCAGATCCCCTCTGCCTACCCTCTATATGTACAGTCTGAAGCAAAAAAAAAGCAAAAAAATAATTCAACACATAATTTATATATTTTCATTAAATTTTGATATATAAATATTAATATTTATCTGTATGTTCTTTATAGAAACGTCAACTAATCGTAAACTATGCATTTTATCATGTTATGATCTTTAGCAAAGTTGTTGTACATAAGCCCTCCAAGGTTTCTGAGTTGGTACAATATTTTTTTTTCGAATGATCAAAATCAATAAAATGACTCAAAATGAATTGAATATTTGTGTAATGTCTTTCTTTCAAATGTATTTTAGTTGGCGGTGGAGCAACGCGCATAGGATACAACTAATATTAAATAATACATAGAACTAATTATTTAAATGCCATCTTCCAATATCGATTTATTATAATGACATTTGAATTTGTATCATCTATATTTCTTATCTGTGGACAGTGTTTACTGTTTATGTAGTGTAAAGTTAAACAGAAACGTCCGAAATATTTAATAACAAAACTGACCTGTTGACTTTATAATAATATAAGTATTATATTATTTAATAAGATAGGATTATATTTTAATCACTAAAACTATGGCGGACGATGATGGTAAGTAATTATAACCTCTGCATATGAAAATACCGCAATAGTTTGCCGACCGTTTCCTTATGAAACATATCTGTTTTGTATATATTCTTTATTGCACCAAATTCATACATAGTAAAACATACATTTCGAAATTTCATTCACAACGGTGGACTTATCTCTAGTCTCTCTCTTCATTAAAGTAACAATGTATTTGTGGTTAATTAGCACCCTCAGACAGCAGCCTTTTAGTCATCATAGTAGACACAAATCCAAACCAGCGGTACATTGTTGAAGACCCAAAGATACTCACCAACTGCTTGGATGCAGTTATAGCATTTGCTAATTCGCACTTGATGCAAAAGTCTAGAAATCAATTGGCAATAATTGGCTGCCATTTTCATAAAAGGTTAGTTGAATTTGTTCACATTTAATTTTTTTATTGAATTCATATATTTAATTTATAACATACATAATTTTTTAGTGAATACTTATACCCTTCTCCTGGAAAACCCTTGGATGTCAGACAAATAGATGGTCAATATGAACTATTTACTTTGGTTGAAAAAACTGTAAAAATGAGGCAAGTACATTTTATCTTCTTTACACAAAGATATTTACTTGTACCTAGTAATAATTTCTTATTAATAAGCTAGATTTTTTTATTATTATCAAGATAAAGTGAAAAACATTTTATAAAGTTTATTTTTCATTTATTTTAGACTAGTAAATCTAATAAAAAGTCAACCTCAAGAAGAAAGACCTGGTGAATCTCTTTTAGCTGGTGCTATGGCTATGGCACTCTGTTATATTTCTAGGGTATGAAATGATATTCCTTTGTTACAGTATATTAATTTTAAAATATAATGTTTTTATAGTTATGCTTAACCAGCATGTAGCAGAGTGAAACCTGCCTAAAGCAGAGTAGGCAGAGGTAAATCTAGTTTTTTAATGTTTCATTGAATAAAAGAACTTTCAATGCCCATCTTTATCTTCTTACCATAGCCAAGAAATGAACATAATTCAATTGTTTTTACACTCAGACAATTTCTATTGAATGGGTTAATGTTTGTGTGTAATTATCAATTATTATAAATACCACTTACATATTCAATGCTTTATTTTAACTCAAGATAGCTATACCTACCAATTGTTTAAAATAAAAAATATAAATACTTATAGTATAATATGTTGCTGCCTGGATTTTGGGACTTTATATGATGAGTAGTGACAATAGAAATGGAAAAATAAAAATAGAAATAAGAAGTAAATTTTATTTTCTGTATTATGTACAAAATCAATATTACAAACCATTATGGTGGATTCAATGTCCACTCAGTTGAATGAATTATTTTCATTTCTCTGTACTGGTAGTCATATGGCGACATTAAGTTCTGCCACTTGCAACACACAGTGTCTCGAATTCGAGCAGAAAGCCGAGAACAGAATGTAACATGGAGTTAACAATGGGTACCCTTAGCCTATGCCAGGCTACATGTAGAATAAATGTAAAAAAATATTTTCTTTATGGTTTTGTATTAATTTGTCTCCTTTAATTTTCCAGATACGTCGTGAAACACCGCCCGGTCTTCGTATGAGCAATCGTATACTTATAGTGACAGGCAGTTCAGACACTGCCGCTCAATATATTAACTATATGAATGTGTTCTTTACAGCACAAGTGAGTATCTACTTTGACATTATAAATGTTAATACTAAGCTAACATAATCATTGAAATATATATATAATATAAATATTTAGAAATTCTTATTGTATTTATTATTATCTTCATAGCCGTGGTGCATTGGCACTAGCATGCGATTGTGAACGTGATGGTTGTGGGTTTAGTTCCCACTTGGAGGAAATTAAATATTTAATATTTTCATCTCCTGGCACTGATGACGAAGCAAAGCGCGGCGTTGAGTTTCGCCACTCAACACGCAATGCCTCCAGAATACGGCAGAAAAATAATATATGTTTTTTTATTTATTTCAGAAACAGCAAGTATTATTAGATGTGTGCTCGTTAGATAAACACTTAAGTTTGTTACAACAAGGTTGTGATATAACTGGCGGCCTCTACTTAAAAGTGCCCTCTTTAGAAGGACTTTTACAGTACCTTTTGGTAAGAATTAAACTTGCATTATTAGTTTAATTGTTCATTTTAATTGTTAAAATGTATTTATTTCTCCGACTTTAAGATTAGTTAATAATTATTAAAATTAAATCAAAATCGAATGGTTTTTTAAGTAACTGTAAAACAATAATAAGTAAAAAATTAATAATCTAATATAATTATAGCAATTAAAATTACATTGTGTCTGACTAAAAATAGGTCGATTGTGGGTACGAATCTCACTCGGAGATATTTTTTTCATTTCCTAGATCACTGTTAAAAAGATAAGTCGCTATGTTCGCCGTCTCCATACAATATCTCGAAAATTGGGTGCTGCGCGGGGAACGGAGTGTACTAACACTTAGTTACCTCTGACTACTCTGCTATATGCAATATATAGGATAAAGACAACCATTTTAATATAATTTAATTTAAATTTTTTTCAGTGGGTGTTCTTACCGGAGGCGTGTGAAAGGCGAGAATTAGTTCTACCGGGTCGGGGTCGTGTCGACTACAGGGCGGCTTGCTTCTGTCATCGAGAATTACTTACTATTGGATATGTGTGCTCTGTGTGTCTTAGTGGTGAGATGAAATCATTTTGTAAATTTAACTTCATATACGGAGGTATATGAAAGTCGTCGTGACGCAGTGCTTGACTGTGAACGATTGTGGGTTCCATTCCCATCCAGGGTGTGAATTATTTAATATCTTCATTTCTTTGCTCTGGTTACAAGACAAAACGTTTCGTCTTCCGCCCATGGATACGCAATGTCTAAAAAAATTTGCGGTGAGTGGGAAACAGCGTCTTAACACAAAGTCATCAATGAATAACATTAGTTTTAAATCTGTTTCAGTATTTTGCAAGTTCAGCCCGATTTGTACCACCTGCCAGTAAGTATACTATTAAGTTAATTTTTTTTTAAATGCCAATGTGATGTAATCATAGAATTGAATTTTTGCATTACTATATTATTTTACTATAACAATTGTGATATTTTACTGATCTCTCCTCCAAATAAGAATGTCGATTTTTTTATCAGAAATAAAAGAACAATATTAGTGTTGCTATTTTAAAGTTCAATAAATTTCATATATTATATTTATTGTTGTGTTCTTTACAGTACTGTTTTCAAAACCGCCGGCCCTCTACCTATCAAGCCCAAAAAGAAGAAGATGAAACTATAGCATATAGCCCATTAATCATTCACATCTACGTAAAATCTGTAAATAAACAATAAAATTATAAAAAAAAAAATTTTTAATATTTACCTTCTGGTACCTTCTGGATCTTTAATATCTAAAATTACTAATGTTAAAACAATTACCAATTAATTAAACTTATAATTGAAACAACGTATGCAACACTTTCCTCCTTTATAAAATATCACTATTTTCTTTATTAGCTAAGACCTAAGCCATCCCATTAAAACACTTCCGCTTCCCACTTTCTGACGAATTCTAAAGGTTTTCGATTGGGTGTTCAGTAGCGTTACTCGACGCCACGTTTAGCCTCGTTACCAGAGCGAGGAAATGAAAATATTAGATATTTCATACCCCCGAGCGGCATTCGAACCCACAACCTGTCGCTTTTACGGTCGCCTCGAATCAAGCATCCTACCTACCTACCTACCTGCCTAGGTCAATTTTTTTATAAGTTGTTAGGCGTCACAGACTTTAGTCGTTCGTGGCTTTTATGTTCTTGATTAAGGTTATTAAAGTTTTGACTTTTTTTTAAATGTGAAGTGAATTTTGAATGTTCTGCTGTTTTGTGTTGTTGTCAATGTTCGGGTTTTGTGGTCGTTGATCATGTTGATGATTATGATGCAGGTAATTGGAATAATTAGAATATACCTACATTCTAGGTGCTATATTTTGTTTAAGAACACACACTTATATATTTTTTTACATTTTACAATATTTTAGAGCATTTAAGTGTGTAAGGCTCCTATCTTTTCAGTTTTTACACATTAATATGGTTATATTTGTGTGAAATACATTTAAAATATTATGAGATGATTGATTATTCGGCGAAATTATATCGTAAAGAATAATAAATACGAAGTAATAATAGATAATATCAATAGATTGTAATCACTGATACAAAAGAAATAACACAATAAATAGTAAGCTATTCACAATTTATTTCTTTTTAGGGTTCCTTATCTTAATAGGTAAAAATGGAACTCTTACAGGATCACTTTAAAGGACGTATGTCAAGACCATTTATCATCGCGTATCGTACCAAGTTCAAATTATTATCAAATATTTAGGTTTAGGTCCCTTAAAGCACAGAAGAAATCAAACTAAGTGAACACCATCAAAAGATACGAGCATTGATGCATCAATTTTGCTGCTAATAGGTTATTTTATATAATTTTTTTGTACCTACGTTACGTACTAACTTGCCTAATGACGGAGCCTTAGACAAACAGACATCTCATAAATAGATTCTAAATGCACCACAATGACGTCGAAAAATAAAAGTATAATACTTATAACCTTAAATGTATATGATGATTAAAATAAAAATCATATCAACTTGTGAAATCAGTCTTTAATACACAAATATATATTATAAACTTATAATTAAGTATAAAATAAAACTACAGATTGATTAACTTAAGATTATTATCTAAATAAGATGTAGGAATTTCGAAATCGTTTTAGGATATAGATTACATACCTCGTTTGGTAAAAGAAAAAACTAAACTTTTATAATCTTTATTGGCTAATAGCACCAGTAAGCGACAAGCAGCACCAATTATCGATTTTTTTTATCTTCCGAAAATGGGGATGTAATATAAATTTCTTAAATTGGCAACACTTAACTAAATGCTTATATACTTCCTGTTAACATTTAGCACAGTATATAATTTTCCCGCCATTTTATTTAAAGATGGCAAATTTAAAAATATCACCATTTCTTAAGCTAATTGTTAAGCGCAAGATATTGCTTATCATTTTATAAATTACTATAAAGATATCTTTTAACTAACTTGGTTATGAAACTTTTTTTATGCAATTTTTTTTTTATGAAATAACGAATATTTATCAAGACCTAACTAGTACCTCTAAACTGCAATTCTGCATTTATACATTTTACATGTATTACGTAAAAAAAATGGGCTTAAAACTTCCTTAAGGTGTCGATTACTGGTGCCATTATAATACATATAATAAAATTAATAATCTCATAATAAGAATGTTAAAATAAAGTAAAAATTTGCAACCATCTGCAAATTTATCCCTGGGAAGAAGCAACAAATTTCAAATAAAAATTGCGAAGTAAATACATTACATACATACAAAAATCGATATCTAATCTCATTTGATTTAATCGAAAAGTCAAAGACAATAACGTCGATATGTATCAAAATTATAATATTTACTGTTAAATTCTGAAATATTTAGTTTTTAAATTTGTTTTCTTTTGTAGCCATATTATGAAATACATGTCCCTATCATGAAATTCCCTACCTTGAGGTCTTCATAAATGTAGAGTCCCTACATTTATGAAGAACTCAAGTATTATATATATATTGAATTTAAAGGGTTACGCTCATAGAAAAACCAATTATCTGTATCTGTAATGGACCTTTAGTGCGTGTAGACCGCGTGACACACACCTGTTTTTTACATGATGCTGAACGCGGTCGCCACCTCCCCACCTCGGATTATAACATCCGATTGAATAGTGCCAGAATCGAAGTCGAAGTGGGAGGTGTTATAATAATCGAGAGTCGGAACCGACCTATCGGAACCGATGCCGTAACATCCCTAGTCAATTTATAAGAAATAACGAGATAAGTATTACCTAATAGTTAAAGAAAATGATAACAAGATTTCTATACAAATATTATAAAGCTAAAGAGTTTGTTTAATTGAACGATTTTGATTATACTTAATAATGACAAAATTTATTAATGTTTAATGTGATTTTGTCTTATTATAGATACATATTTAATATTAAGAAGAACTAAAAATATACTTTAAACTTTAAGCTGCAGTTATAAACCTTACAGTCTTTGAATAAAATAATTCTTTTATTATTCACTATTGCACAAGGTGAAGTCCTACTATTTTTTTTTCTATGTTTCGTTATCTTCAAAATTATATAAATATCTATGTAGAGAAGTACCTACGTTATGAAATACAATATTTTTTACAAGGTAATTGAATGATTATTGTTATTTAGATATGTATATATATACCTAAGCGACAATTTAATTAAAGTGTTATCTTGAAATATGATTGCAATCAAAGATATATCTGGTGGATTCGCGGCAAAAACGCACTTTCAAAGATATCTGCGTTTTAGATTTTTAAAAAAACATGAAGTAGGTACATAATTACTGAATTTTTTTGTACTGTAATGAAGTCAGTAGTTTGTTTGTCGAAATATATAGATTTTTCTTGGTACAGGTAATAATCGGATAATTAAAATGTCAAAGTATTAAAATGTTCAAAATAATATTTTTCAATGTGTGCTTTCAGCAATATTTTTTCTAAATTAATTAAGCTTAATTTTCTAAACTTGTTACCAAGACGATTTAGAACATTTAGTATGTTTTCAGACTTTAGACGTTAACAATACAGTAGAAGTTTCTAGCTAACTTTATATATGCTAATATATTAAACAATAGAAAAAAATATTCTAGATATAATAATTTTACATATGATTCTTCTAATAATCTAAAGCGATAAAATTGACACCCTTCATCTACATAGATCACTGTGGATGAGCGTTGATAAGAAGTTTGTGACGTAACAGTACCTAATAGTGTTAAGAAAGTAAATTTTAATAAATGTGATATTTATATCAAAAATATTCATAATTTATTTTATTTTCAAAAGTTCCATTTTTAATATCTAAAGAAAGAGACATTAATGGCTCATTTCTCTATTCTGTACTCTCTTCTTTAGTAAAATAGATAACATTAAACGTGGTATTTTAAAATAGTATGTATATTATGTATCAATGTAGGTATACATTTTCTATGCAGAACAAACAACAAACACACTTAAAATATACATACAATATATAAACATAATCATTTCATATAATATAGCCATTACAAGCAAATATGATCCTACACTCACCTAAACAATTAATTCTTATCTAAGTCAATCTTAACTTATTAACTATACCTACTTAGGTACTACTCCTCATTTGTATACATCAATATAGATAATGAATAAAATATATATTGTTAGAAATCGAAAGCTGTTAACGTTTTTAAAAAAAACATAAATATCGTCTATGTGTTTCTAAGCTATTTGGAAAGAGATACTATGTAATTGCAATAAGTGATATGTATCACCTATTAACAACACTTCACACGAATTTCCTTCCAATGGGGGTCGTTGTCTTCAAACAACTACCCCCGATTGACACAATTCCACTGCTTTTATCATCTTTTTCATCTACATCTACCCTTTTTTCCACGAATTCGCTAACAATATATATATTATGTATTTAACTATTTACTAATTAACTAAACGACAATTTTTCAATCAAGAGGTAAACCAATGAGAATTACATTACATACAATATATACTTAACTTTTATTTATGTACATACGTTCCACAGTGATCCACTCTAAATCATTTGTAAATATCGACCTTATCTATAATTTCAAATGCACTATCAATTTCTTCTTCGGGAGATTTCAGCTCAGTACTTTGACTTCTTTCCAAGTTTGACATCGGCGTAGTGTCAGCCATTGTTTTCTGTTTTGAGTTTGTGTGATACTCAGTGCTCTTAGATTCAGGCATTTGGATATCCTGAAATATAAAAAGAACATTTCAAAAGGAAAATTGTTTTTTTTTTTAAATTATCTATTACAAATGAGTTGGGGTTCGATCCCCACTTATAATTATTTAGATTTCTTCGCTCTTTTATGGGAAAGAGCAGCGCTGGGTTCCACTGTTTTAGATGCTTTTACTTTAAATATTTATTCCATAAGGAATTATAACACACCAACTATAGACCTCAAAGAATTACTTATTCATCTTTTTAGCCTGATGCTGTATTCTTTAAACAGCAGGGTAGGCAGAGAGAACTTAGTGTTAAGACACTCTGTTTTCCATTTTCCGCCGCATTCTGGAGGAACTACGTGTTGAATGTCGGAACTCAACGCCGCACTTTGCCTTGATGCCAGAGCAAAGAAATGAAAATACTAAATATTTCATTTCTTTGAGTGGAAATCATCATAAGATATGCTTTTTACCAGATATGTAGATATTCATTTCGTGTATCTTAATTTAGCGAGATCACCAGATTTATTTCTTCCTCGTTAGTTCACATTAATACATTTAAGAACATTAATAATAAAAAAATATTTGTAAAAACAAAAACCCCGACTGCATAAAACTAAAAAGAAAATAAACAAGCCCAATAGTTTATTAGGATTAACAGTCGGGACCTCTTTAAATTATGCGGGGTTCCTGGTAAAGATTTTATTGATTGAAGAATTACTTATAGATCCCGACTGTTGATCCTAATAAACTATTGGGCTTGTTTATTTTCTTTTTAGTTTTATGCAGTCGGGGTTTTTGTTTTTACAAATATTTTTTTATTTTTCACTTTTTTGTTAGAATTCACTATGGTGATGATAATCATGATATACCTTTTTGAAATCCTCGTATTAAGTTCTTGAATTTGATATCCATATTGTGGTATTCGAAACGAAAAAAATTTTTTACACTAAGTCTAATGGCGTCCCACAGCCGCCATGATTGTTTTTTTTTTAACGTCACCTATCTAAGAACATTTGGGGTATTAAAACAAATCTAACGATACCTCAATGAAGTAAATCCGTTCAGCGGTTCTGGAGATATGAGGTAATAAAGAATATATAGAAATATTACATACATACAAGATACGCGCGAAAAACATAACCCTTCCTTAGCAGTCGGGAATAAAAAAATGACAAGCAATTAATAATCCTATTAAATTAATAAAGTATTACGCTAGACGATTGCTTATCTCAAATAAACTATTATTATTGACTTAACTTAAATTTAGCATCTACGTAGAGTTTGATTAGTGGTATTTATCAAGCAAAGCCGATGTCTGCATTTTGATGTCTACCAACGATATATTTTTTTTTTGAAGAATCTCAAATAGCCCACATTTTCTATAAGTATAGGTTCAAAAGCACATTATTTTTATGCATAAAGCCCTTAGAAATATATTAGTTCATATTATACAGCTAAGTGGCACTTACAATATTATTCACACTTTCTGCATGGAATGAATTCCAGTAATTAAGATGCCTAATTTTAATATTAGTTTTATATTTCTGAGGCTTCATCAAGCTTACGTAGACATTAGCGTATAAAGAGATATTTTCTGAGGGGGGCCGAGGACTTTAGCTTAGAACAGATATGTTCGTGGAGGTGTTGTTTTTTAATTTTTTCGGGGTAAATTTTGTTGTAAGTAAAATTTCTGGGGTGGGCACCAGACTATTCTGGGGTGGTTACAGACCACCCAGCTTCAGAAGCAGTCGAAGAAAGTACTTACTTGATTATACAATTCTAGAGACAACGAGTGACGTTTCTTATTAGCTTGCCTCATTCTACCAGATCTGGATATGGATAGTTTCCTTCTGCTATCTAAAGGCGGTGCAACAGCTTTGTCTTCCTCTCCCTCTTCATATCTCGACTTGCGTCGTTCGCTCGGGTGGAAGATGGACTTTATGAACTTAGCCATGATATTATTCCACTATTATCTACTACTTATCGAACCATCATATTTTATCTATAACAATAGTAGTTTATATTAATCTTTTATAATAATGATTAAGTATTTTGATTTGCTTGCTACGAATCTTTTTTGTTCTTTCTACTAAGAGTTTTAAACCTAGAAACCAACCATTGGTTGTAGATTCGATTCTGTGGCATGTAAATTTAAAACCAGACTGTTCCTATGTATACAGTTGTAAATTTATATAAGGTATCATCAACTATCTGTTGTTTTAGTTAGATAAACATCCAAGTGCAATAAACTTAATGCACAAACAATTACATAACATTAATTAATATTCTAATATTTTATCACGCATTTGCAGGTTTAAGCAAAACTTATGGGCTATAGAGTCACTAAATCACTCCATTTTCCACGTACAATGTCCCAAAGAAAATTAGATTATCGCGTTCAATTAGGTTCCCACAATTGAACCACAATTTGACTTTATAAAATAAAAAAAAAAGATTTTAAAAACTTACCCTTTTACGTTTTCTAACGTCCACGGCCCTTTTATTCCGAAACCACAATACTACAGTATAAAGACGAAAGAAAGAAAGGAAAAAAAAATATTTTGGTCGAACTGTTACCGATTAATAAGGTTGTTTAAATGCAATCTTTTCGCTACCGATAAGACGCCCATACATATGTGCAAATTGTTTAACACTGCACTCAATATTTACTTGGCGTGATAAGATACACTTATCAATGATAACAACTTTTATGATAATGATTTAGATTATCAATTTAAGGTTAATGATATTGTTTAATTTTGATAGCTGGTGCAACTGTCTGTGACGGAAATAAAGTATTGCCGCGTGATAGCGTAATTTGGGATGTTTCGTCTATTCTATACACTACCTAATTCAACCTCGTAAATTAAAAAAAATATACGAAAAATTAAAGCTGAAGTAACTTAACAGAGAATCCACACAAAATTAGCTTGTTTTAAATCTGGTTGTATATTTCCGTGTTTAACGTTTCCGTGTTCTAAGGATTGAATGATATGGAAAAAAATATAATATAAAATTTCATGTTAATTATAACTACATTTACAAATAAATGGATTAAATTAATGGATGGATTAAAAAAAACTAATTAACACTATTTAAAATACTGCAAACGTTTATAAGTATTTTTTGATTTTTACATTTATTGTTAGAATAAAATAAGGAAAGTAATAGAACCTTATGCATTCAAATAAATATAATGTTTAAACTGTACAAAGGAAAACAAAACATAGTTAGATAAAATTTACGCATTCAAAGTACAGTACGGTCAATGAGTCTGGCCCTGAAGATGGGTGCAGATCGCTGCGCAGATTTCATTTTAGATATTTTTTTCTTATTTTCATATTTTAATATTTTCTTTCCGAGTACCATGCGCAAAAATACAGAAATCCTAACTTTAAAGTGATCATGATACATTGGCCGTCCTGTAAACATTGTTATACTACACACTAAATATAATATAAAAATCTAGCAACACTGTAATATTATATACGAATATCTATATAAAGGACTATTTATTTAAAAATCAATGAATATTTTGAATTTCATTACCACTGAAATGTACAATTTTTTATATGTTTTATAGTAAAAAATCTAAATTACTTTGATTACAACGAATTTATAAGATGTTATCGTTATATCTAAATCAGTACAAAAATAATATTATTTTAAACTATATTTAATTAACACTATAGAAGCTATATATTATACATTTTAAAGTATTATTATTACAAAAACAAACATTTATTTACATACACGTATCTCTGTATGCATATTAAAAATTTAAATTGAAACGTAAAATTTACCCCTAAAAATTTTACTGAATTTATTCATAAAATAATTAAAAGCATTAACAGTTTAAAATTATAATAACTAGCAAAGAAAGAAAAAGCATAAAAATTAAATATGGCCAGAAATATGAAAATACTATTTACCTATATAAAACAATCAAACGAAGAAAACATTTAGATTCGCAAAAAAAAATTACTACGAAGTAAATAGAAAAATATTTTCAAGTACATTAAAGCGGTCGCCATGGCGCAGCGACACAATGTCTGAATGTAGACTGTTGAGAGTTCGATTCCTACTCAGATAAATATGTTTCATTTCTTTGTTCTGGTAACAAAACAAAGCAGGAAGTTAACGTCAACTATTCTATATACAATGTCTCTAAATTAGGCGGTAAGTGGGGAACTGAGTGCCTTGTCACTAATCCTAGATGGATAGACCTAGCCTACTATATAAAAAAAAGCTAAAAACCACAATGACAAATTGTAAAGTATATTAGAACAACCATAAGACATTAGGGCAATGTATGAAAATAATCCAAAAACAATTATCACATATTTAAAATATAGTAATATATTAATAAACTTATTTTAGTATTAAATAAGTCTACAATATACATCTATTTATCGTTCAATTACTTTAAAAATGTGAAACTGTCAATAGAGTAACTGCAATAATAAATTAGGGAACACAGGTGACCGGATAACCGTTTTTGTTCGGATACGCAAATTAAAAATGCGTATTTAACCCCAAGGAAGTGAAAATCATATTTACATACATGACTACGTCTTTAATGGTAAATAAGAATTACTTTCTATTGATCTAATATTATTTTGAAATCGAGATTTTACTTTTAGACGGCAAGAATTGGTTTGATGTCTAACGTCTTTTATTAAATATCTTACCGAAGTACTGTGCGGTCAACGAGACGTGGCCGCCCTGAAGTTAGGTTTTCTGAACTTGAAACTCGAAAAGAAAATAATCGAAACTAAGAAATAATTATATCATAAAGTATGCAGTCATTTACTTGTGATTTCAGGGCGGCCACGACTCGTCGGCCGCACTATAAATAGTCGAAACAGGTCACGAAAGTGAGGTACGAAAAGGGATATATACGAGTTACACATGGTATTTCGGGTAGGGATTTCATAATTTTGCTAACTAAAATTTTGTATTAAAATTGCAAATCAAACAAAAAAGCCAACGAGAATTTATTACATGTTTCTTAGCATTCATTCTATTATAGTTTAGAAATTGATAAGGACAATTTAAGAAACATTTAAATATTTCAGCTATTTTTTTTATTTTTTTTAACTGTATCTACATTTATTTAAAACTTATTATGGATATAGATATTTCATTTTATAAACATGGAAATATGAGTATATGTACAATATTAGGGAAGTATTTATACTTTTATTTCAAAAATAAGGTACAAGTCAAACTCACCAGTTTTGAGTACTAGTAGTAGTAAGAGATGCTTTTTATAATAAAGGACAGCCTTACAAAAATGCATATTTTCCCCTTTTTAATTTTTCTAATGCAGAATTTATAAGTATATTTTTTTCTTTATTTAAATAAAAATGGTGTTGAAGCTAGACATACTTATATATATTACACAAGATATTAAAATAATGTATTTATTAATTTTCTTTTCTATATGTACTTTACGTGAAGGATTAATAAAACAGTAGGCATTTATTATTAACGATAACGTATAATATATTGTAATGTACAGAATTATTTAACCAGATATGATATTCAAATTATATGGCAAGATTCTGATGGCAGTAAGAAATGTAAAAAATAAATGCTTTTTTTAAATTATATTTTATGTTGAATTTAAATAAAAGGTTCAATTTCAATTAAGATATAAAAAGCTAGATTAAAATTTGACACAATAAATAATATTATTAAAAAAATTACATAAATAAATCAAGTAACTAAAAATCTATATATACAAAGTTGTAATTTACTTCCAAAACTTGCCATAAAAGTTGCCATTACAAATATCGTCACTATAAATATACTAGAATATTTAAAATTGACCTTACAGTTTTAATTAAAAAAAAACAGTCAATCATGTTATCACATACCTATGTACCGCAGTACAGATTACATTCAATATAAAAAATCGATTTAAAATCGATTATATCACTTGCTCAGAATCATTATTACTCGATACTGTATCAGCATTATTGGGGGGCATTGAATTTCTGTACAGTTTTAGATTAGACTCTGTGTAGTCTAGAATTATTCTACTCGAATGTCTGATATAAAGCATTTGCTTGTGATATATTTTTAGGGCTCCTTTGATTGTTATATATGTGAGACCACCTAAGATAGTTCTGTGTAGATTATTTTGTATGGATCTGAAGAATAATTTTCCAATTAATGTGGAAATTGTGGGCAAAAGTAGGGCTGAGCAAAATATTCTGGTGGGAGATAGATGAGCGTGTCTGTTGGTGTTGTTATTATTATTCTGTCCCGGCATTATGGCACTCCTGTCACCTTCCACGCTGCAAAATAAGAATAATATGATTAATTTAATATCTTATAAAGACACGAAACTTCTTTTAATTGTCAGCGTCACGTGGCTCATCATTTCATCGTTGGGTCCGATTCCCAATAGGGGAATGAATTGTTTACATTTCGTCGATGATAATCGGTGATAACAAGACAAAGCACCCGCCGAATTTTGCTGCTCAACGCGCAATGTCTGTTATCTCATGTCCAATTGGTGTCTTAACACTATGTTTTCTCTACCTTTCCACCGAGATACAAAGTAGCTTCATGCACGCAAAAAAAATATTTTTTTAATTTAACCATTTAATATAAAAAAAACGTATGAATAATTAAAAACTTATTTCTCTTACATGTATACGAAACAAATAATTAAAATACAATAATATAAGCTACAATACATAACATTACTATGCTTACAAGTGTATAAAATGTATTGAACCATTTTCCATTGATATATTGTACTATATTACAATAAGCGGTGTCGTTAATGAAACAAAAACGTGTGACAATACAGTTTTGTGTTGTAAACGAACGTTTCAATGTTTTACAAACATTTTCACAATATGACTATTGATTGATAGCTTCTATTAATCAATTATGTTATGGAAAAATCAGTCTTTGGTATTTTTTTATACTTATTATATACGGAAAGACATATTGTGTAGACATATGACTAAAGGCGACAGTTGTGGGTTCGATTCCCAGTGACATGAATTATGTAACAAGACAAGGCGATAAGCTCAATATATCCAAAATTGACCGGTGCGTAACACTAGATTCCCTCTGCCACAGTTTATATGCAGCATAGAGCGTGAAGCTAAAACAAAAAACTCTTTCGATTTAGACAATAAGTATGTATTTAGGTATTGTAATTTTGAGTTGTTTCTAAAAACCTTTTTTTTTCATGACCAAGAATAAAAAATCTCTTTTACAATTATAGAACATGCAAATAAATGTGTTTGAAGCAAGTTAGTTCAGTTTAGCTCAGTTCTTTATAATTTCGAGCGTATCACTTCAATACAAACCACCAAAACAAATTGAATTGTGAATTTCGATTATTATCAAAATCTATTAGTGACCTTGACACGTACTCGTATACAGTGTATTATGTAATTCAAATATATTTTTTTACATAAAATATTATTTAAGACAATAACCATACAACTAATCAAAAGCAATTTCAAATACCAACCTTCCAAACGGCAGTATATAAGAGAGAGCAGGTATTTTCGTGCAATATTTTCTCAGAAACAAAAGTACTGAATCCTCCCAGTTGTACATCTTTGCACTGATAAGCGTCACTGGTATCGTTGGCAAAAGTACCAAAAGTACCAGTGGATCCGCTGATTCCATCATTTCTAAGCCCTCCCTGTGGCCGACTACCTGTAATTAAAATAAAATAGCTTTTAATAATCAAATCAAAATCAAATCAGCTTCACGCTGTATCCCGCACACAGCAGGATAGAAAGAGGGAACCTAGTGTTAAGACACTCTGTTCCCCACTTTCTGCTGAATTCTGGAGGCATTGAGTGTTGAGTGGCAGAACTCAACGCCGCGCTTAACCTCGACACCAGAGCGAAGAAATGGAAATATAAATTTAAGTAAATATTTCATCTCCTCGAGTGAGGATCGAACCCACAACCAGTCGGTTTTACAGTCACACCTTGTGCCGCTGCGCCACGACTGGCCTTTAATAATCAGTAGAACGTATTATAGTGTAAAGTATTTAGATATAAGATAACAATGAATACATTGTATTCCCTTTTAAATTGTTATGATTAAATGACAATACATAATTTAATAATAACTTTAAGTTATATAGCGTGTAACTACGGAAAAAACATTTCCAACGGTCATCGTTCTAGTTGGACATTACTCTAATTAGCTTATCATTAGTGAACGTTATCGATCAAACAAATTTACAATAAATCGTAAAAATATTATTTTAACACAACTGTGTTAAAATAATATTTTTGGAAAGTATATCAAAATCATTATTTTAGGAAATTTATTAACTAATAAATTTCCTAAAATAATGATTTTGATATACTTCCCAGGATCCATTCAAAAGACTTGTACTGTTTCGATTGAATAAACAATTCATTTATTATAAATCAAATTTAAAAGAATATATTTAAATATGTATATAAAAATATTATATAAAATAAATAAATCAGCTTCACGCTGTATCCCGCACACAGCAGGGTAGGCAGAGGGAACCTAGTGTTAAGACACTCCGTTCCCCACTTTCTGCCGAATTCTGGAGGCATTGCGTGTTGAGTGGCAGAACTCAACGCCGCGCTTAACCTCGACACCAGAGCGAAGAAATGGAAATATAAATCTAAGTAAATATTTCATCTCCTCGATCGAACCCACAACCAGTCGGTTTTACAGTCACACCTCGTGCCGCTGCGCCACAACTGGCCTCATACTGGCCTATAAAAATATTAATATTCAATATCATAAAAATGATGTGCTAAGAATTACAACAAGAGGAAAATCGTAAAATTTAAGATACAACAGTTGTTATAAAGGCTACCCTCAATCATTGCTATCTGAAAATAGAGAAAGGCGGACGCTATTGGAAGCATGCTTTGCTGTCGTGAAGGTTGAAGTATGACAAATGGCTCAAAAAATACACAAAAGAATGTTAATTCACAATTACTATTCGCTTGTTGCATTTCTTATCTTTTTGTACAATAATAAAATGATTTTACATTTTGTCCTTAGCTAGCACCTAGGTGTTACGACGGCTTGGTTTAACCCGATTAATACTGCTTTTTGTCTACCAACTTGAGGTGCAGCACATACCTTATTTGACGTAACTACACCTCTTGTACTGGTAGCAACGTCAGATATTTAAATCTTATTATAATTTTTTTCGATTTATTAAAAGAGAAAGAAAAAAACGACCGTTTACGACAATAGAAGAACCGTACGACCGTTTTACAACAATAAAAGAAATGTTTGTGGCTACGCAGTAAAAGAAGAAAAAAAAAATATTTGTCACAACGCTGTTCTTGATGATATAACGGAACATCATCGCTATCTATATATAAAACTATAAATAAGCTCAATACCGTACATTAAATATAAACTTTAAAAAATACTTCTAGAGGTCTTTATATAAGTAAGAAAATAAAAAAGTATGGATTTTTGTCTGTTGTTTGTTCGCCTTTCACGCAAAAAACGATTAAACCGTTTTTGTTGGAACTTTTTTATTATACCTATTAATCTCCGGCAACATATAGGCTGTAATTTAATTTAAAGGTCCGAATTACTGATGTAAAACCCTAGCGGCCCGCCTAAACTATTAGAGATATCAATCAATATAGCCGCTTTGGATGATGGGCACATTCTGTTGTCGATAATTGTACCAATCCTTTTGCTCATCTTGAATTGTTCAATTTTATAATATTTTATATTTACAATATTAAAAGCATCTCTTAAGTATATTTACTTACGTATAAAATACATGCTTATCAGATCAAAATAAGTAGTTAATAAGGCATTCAAATTTACATACAATTTCCGCTTACACGTACCTACTTATAGTGTCTGTATTCTTAATAGATTATTTCCAAGGAACAACACGGTATTGAGATGGTAAAACATAGTGTTTTACAGTTTTTTTTAACCCTAATATCAGCTTCACGCTGTATCCCGCGCACGCGCGTTTTATAATATTTTACTTTAAAACATAAGGCAAATCGCGTATTTCATCGTCTATTCTCAGTCAAACGGAATCAGAATAAAATATTTCAAATGATGGCAACCTTTGCTTGCGGCAGCCATTTTCCAGGCAACCATGTGTTTTAGTGATGACAAAAAAATAAGCTTAAATTTGATATATAATTCATTAAAAAAGCACATGAGTGCAAATATTAACATTAACTGACCTCTTTAAACCAGGCAACCCTGGGCTTGCGGCAGACTGAGAGCTGGCAACCATTGTTTTTCCAATTCCTTATGCGATTTTCTTTCAAATGATGTGCGATTCACATAAAAAACATATGAGTGCAATTTTCTCCAAAAACGAGTTACGAAAAACATTAATTAAAGGTGATTGCGGCAGGATTTTTTTGGGCAACCCTAGTGTAATCTATTCTACTATCATGTATCATTCTTAAATATAAGTTTCATTAGAAAATCTGATCCCTACAGTTTTAAGCGATGGGATCTTAGGCCATTACCTTATTCTGGAAAATACCTCTAGATACGCCAGTGAATACGCCTAATTATGCTTTGTTTACAATCTTAACCAGAACTAATTGCAATGACTTGAAAAACAGCATCACTTTGCCTGTCACATCGCGTGTTGAAATAAAATAATACAGACGACCATGAATTTACAAACATGGATTGCTTGAATAAATAATTTTAAATTTTAAAAATAAACATTTTACACTAACTTTAATATGAGAAATATTTTATTAAGATTCATTTGATACATAACAAATTATTTTCGCTTCTAATGATTTCAGTAATCTTTATTTTATTTTCTTCCAATAAGTAAGATATTAAATATACCACTTTGTATCGTTTAGTAATACTAAATATATATAATATATCGTTTGAATAAATTAAAATTTTATTTTCCTTAGTACAAATAGACAAAAATCAAATTTAAAAAATACAACCAATATAGATTTTTTTCAATCCTTAATACTTGAGTTATATTTAGGTCGTGGCGCAGGGGCACAAAGTGTGACTGTAAAATCGACTGGTTGTAGGTTCGATCCCCACTCGAAAAACTTAAATATTTATTTAAATTTATATTTTCATTTCTTCGCTCAGGAAAGCTCGAGCAAAGCGCGGCGTTGACGACACGAGTAGTATTAAAAAATAAACATAATTCATTAAATACATAATATCTGATTTATTTTCGTAATTTAATTGGTCACGATCCTAATCAAAATTGCAAATTGCATTATCGTGCGCAATATTTTTATCGTCGCGTATTATGTATGTATGTACAAACTTTGATTCTTAAATAAAAAAACAACTGTATAAAAAGTTTCGCCACCCAACACACAAAATCTCGATAATTGGGCTGAAATTGGGGAACGGAATGTCTTAACTTTTAATAAGCTAACTCTGTCGACCCTGTCGTGGGGTGAAGAGCTTAATGTAACATTTGCCTTAGATTTTATTATACCGCACCCATTTTCCATGGAAAGTCTTGTGTGAAGATTGTCTAAATTATTTGCTTTTATGTTCCAATAATCATTAGTTGGTAACCTACTTTCAGATCAATAGGTACATATATTTAATTTGACAGTCGATAAAACATATCAGCTGATGTACTTAACAAAACCCAGACAATATTAAAAATATTGGTGTTATTAGCATACGCAAACTGATATTGTGATTATTTATTTTATATTAGTTCATCAATCTGTTAATAATTTAATAACAAACAGATGAGTTAGTCTTTTATATTTTGTTTAAAACAAAATAATAAATAATTATAATTATTCATACAATCCTATTAAAATAATATGTGATATAGGTGCCAAGTTAAATGTTAAGTAATGCATCGTTCACGACTTCACCGACCAAAGAATCGGAGGATTATATGGGTTCCAAATTTTGTGCTTACTCGGGATAGAATGCAAGCTCTAAATTTCACTTGTTTTAGGTATAGATAGGCTTTATTATGTTTGTAGTTCCAGCTTGGACTTGGCTTAGACTAGTAGGTTGACTTTTGGTTTGGCGCCTGGTGGTAAAAAATAGCCAAGTCAAATTTAAAGTTTAAATTTTCGATCGTCTAGAATAATATATAACAATAACCGTTTGAATTAAATTGTTGTCATTTTATATACTTGTCAAGCAAGGTTTTAATAAATGGGCGCATGATAAGTTTACGAATTATGAAGGGATCAAAATTAGCTTGAAAGCTTTGCAACTTTTGATTTATCCAAATCAATCAACTCGCTAGCGTGTCTTGATTTGAATAAATTAAAAGTTTATTTCCCTTACAAATAGACAAAAATATAATCAAAATAATACAAACAGACAATGACAATATATTTGTAGAAATGTTATAGTACCAATAAATTTTATAAATGTTGCTATTCAATTAATTTGCTAATATATTTTCTTCAAAAAATGTCTTTTTACATAACTATACAGGATGGAAGCGTCAGCGCTCCTTTTACGGGAACAGCACATAGGGCAAAATATTTGAAACCCATACCTAAAGAAATTAATCAAGATACTTAATTTCACAATTTTTATCCATACTGTATTTTGTGTAAAGCAGTTACGAATAAATACCAATAACGTAAACACCTACTACTACAAAAATACTACTAGGCGTTGCAGATCTGCCGCTTTTCATTCTCTAAAAACATACAACGGGAAGGGGATAATCTCTCGTTCTATTTTACGCAATTCAACATCGCCGCCATTACCTACAAGTCGATTTCGTGAATGAGGCGTGCGCGGCGATATCGCTTTGATAGGTTTGTGTATGTGTGCGTCATTATTGACAAATGGCGTTTTATTTACAACGATAGTTTTATTATTTTGTTTGAAAAAATCACTTTTTTATTTTTGGGAAAATCTTTTTAGTTTTAATTGTATTAGGTTTTTATAGAATAGTTAAAACTGTTTCATTTAAAGTGGTGATGACAAAAACACTCTGTATATAGGATTTTTAAATAAATACTAAAGTGATTCATACCTGCATCACAGTAACTGCTCCATAGGTGATCGCAATCCAGTATATAGATCCTAGCAGCACTCCACCCGCAATGAAGGGGCTTATTTTATGTGTGATTTCTTCTAAAGCGTCTAATAAGGCCACAAACGCACCCATTGAAGGAAAAACTAGTATGTATTCAGCTTTACATTGAGGGCAAAGAACTTTTCGACTTATATTTCCGCGTTGTTTCTCGTCTACCCACCGCTGGAGGCAGCTTTGGTGAACCTAGAATGCAATTTTTGTTTTAGGAATAGACTAAACATGTATATAAATAGACTATACAGTTTTGATCGAAACTAGGAATGGTATGGAGCTCAATAATTGTAACTGAAACTCTTTTATATATTGGAAATGTCATTCTTCTTTTATCTATATCCATATTTGAAATACTATATTAACATCCTTAGTAAAAATAAAGTTTAATTTCACATTTTATATACATATATGAAGCTATAAGTAAGCAGAGAGGTTAGAGAGTCAAGTGTTTAAAAACTGTACTCTACTTTTCACCGATGACATATGCTTTGTATTTGCCATGTGTACAATGACCAATCCTGCATTGGTTTTGTCTTACTAGATACTGATTTATCTATACTAATATTATAAAGAGGTAAGATTTGTATTTTTGTATGTATGTATGTTTGTATTGTTTTCACACGACAACTATCGGACCAATTTCAAAAATTCATCATAGACTATATTACATTTTCAAAAAAAATAGGGATCCCTAAGAAAAATGCAATAATGTAAACCCAAGGTGTGAAGAAATTGATCTAAAAAAATTTTATGATCGCGTGCGCTGCGAAAACTATTGATAATACAACAAAATAATGTTCTACAGTATTATAGAACGCATCAATATCTATAAAAAAGTCCGCTATCCGAACTCTCCCAACTCTCCCAACTCCGAACTCTCCGATCTCTCCGAGCTCTCCGAGCTCTCCGATCTCTCCGATCTCTCCGAACTCTCCGATCTCTCCGATCTCTCCGATCTCTCCGAACTCTCCGATCTCTCCGAACTCTCCGAACTCTCCGATCTCTCCGATCTCTCCGAACTCTCCGATCTCTCCGATCTCTCCGAACTCTCCGATCTCTCCGATCTCTCCGATCTCTCCGATCTCTCCGATCTCTCCGATCTCTCCGATCTCTCCGATCTCTCCGATCTCTCCGATCTCTCCGATCTCTCCGATCTCTCCGATCTCTCCGATC
>JAATLQ010026885.1:0-47680 GCA_013421005.1 Heliconius erato x Heliconius himera
AATTAAAAACGTTTTTTTTTCAAGTAAAAGTTTAAAAATTGTATTAATTTCTAGTTTATTGCATGATATATGAAAAATTCTAACTAAAAGAGGAAAAAATAAAACCATATACCATGAATTGGATCCCTGCGATCCTTACGCGTTTATTTAAAAATGTATAAAATTTTACTCAAAATCAAACACTTCTCGTAACTCAACCACGGGCTCTCATATATCTGCGGTGACAAGTGACACGTGTGCAGGTTAATGCTGCCACTACTCAAAAAAAATCTAACAAAATTTCTTTTTAAAATAGCTCTGTTAACACATATTTTCAAAGGTGCCCCTGTTCTAAGCTGCCCCCCTCTCCCCTACTTAGTCTGCGATGTACAGCCTCTATATTGTCATTCGAGTGTGAGCGCGTAGTGATGGGAAGTGCTTTAAATTAAATTATGATTCTTTTCCCTTCATAATGAATATTCAAGTTTTTTTTTCGTTAGTAATTTACACATTTATGTAGCTCGAGTGTATTAATTAGTGGCGTACTTTTTGTACTTTTTTTAGGCTTCACGCTGTATCTCGTACATAGCAGTGTAGGCAGAGGGGAATCTAGGAATATTGTGTTGAGACACTCCATACAGACCGCCATTAAGATAATTCCATTTTCCACTTTCCACCGAATTCTGGAGACATTACGTGTTGAGTGGCGGAAGTCCACGTTGCGAAAGTTGCCAGAGCAAAGAAATGAAAATGTTAAATTTTTCGTTCTTCTGAGTGGAATCGAATTCACAGCCGTCGCGTTTACAGTCGCACGCTTCTGCTTCTGCGCCACGACGGCCTCAGTCTGGCCTGATTTCTCACTACCATGATAAAAATTTATTTATATACATATATGACTTTCTTCAGACAAGACAAAGCACAAATTTGTGTCTTCGAAAAGAAAATTGAGTGCAGAACGAAGTGTTTGACATTAGGTTCTCTTAGAGTACATTGCGTGAAGCTAAGAAAGAAGACATTTAATATTTTTTCCCCCTTTTGTGATCAGATCAACGTGTTCATGACGCACATGTCCAACTACGGCAACGACCGCCTCGCGCTTTACACGTTCGAGTCCGTGGTGAAGTTCCTGCGCTGCTGGACCAACGTGCGCCTCGCGTCCGCGCCGCCGCGCGCGCTCGCCGACAAGTACTTCCAGCTGCGCCCCGACGAGCTGAGCCCGCTGTGGGGGGTGAGTTGACGTTGCTGTTAGTGGTGACGATGTGACATGGGTAATTTAAACGGCGCGGCGTTGTGTTCCGTCACTCAATATGGCACATTTTTGACTGAAACGTGAGAAAAAGAATAAAATTCTCGACTTAGAGTGTAAACCTACTAAATCCGTTTTGTTTTGTTTGTTTTTTTCAAAGTATATTTTGATACAAAATGTAAAAAAATCAATTTTGACTTTTACTTCATATGGAAGAGGCAAATCAATTTTCGAAATTATTAAAACCTTCTGATAATACATACATATGCATTATTATAAAAGAATACATATTCATTGATTTTTCAAGATGTTTTTGATCTCGCTTGATAATTTGCATAATAGGCCGTTTACACTAGAAGCTTGACGATATGTTATTAGACGCAAAGTATCCTAGTTACATGTTAAAATAAAGCAAAATGTATATATGATATTTATATCAAGAAAATAAAAAATAATAATATACGTGGTGGCGCACCACTTGGTTTTGTAATATTTTAAGTAACAATACTTATTTAAAAAACTTATAAAAAATTGAATATAGCGGGACTCGAACCCGCGCCTCCTGGATACCGACCAGGCGCTCTTACCACTATACCATACGTTCTCATCAAGCAACATCGAAATTTTTATACGTTTCCTAAATAACTATTCTTCTTTCCTAAGTGTGGAGTAACACTTTAAAAATGTTAAATTACGTTATATGAGTTTAAATTTAACTAGTAGGTAAGGTAACATTACATTAAAAATACTTTAAAACTTATTCAATATAATAAATATTTATAGTAAAAGATTAATTTACCTATATTCGAAAACACAATTGAATAGCACCACGCCACAATACCTCCTCGTACAGCGAGACATAAAGGATGCCCACGCCAGGTGGGAACAACAATGCGGAACACTCGATCATTGTTAGACCACGAGCCACTCGTGAATATTCAAGCGTTTTAGCCTATAATATTGTATTTACCGTTTAACTTTATTTTGCTTACGAATATATTTCGTCTGTCTATTATATTAACTTATTGTCGTGGCAAGTTTCTTTGATATCAACGAGGTCGTGTATAATAAAGGTTTTTTTTTTATTATAATTTCGATTTATTTCTTTGTGCTTTTCTTTGTGTTTTTGCTGGCATGAAAGTGTGTTTACAAATATTTTTTTATTTTTATTCAAAAAAAATATGTGCTTAAATGATTTACGATATTTTACCTAATTATTTTGTTTTATTTTTAACTATATTGTGTACTTGTATTGCTGAAAATGGGGAGCAGATTGTCTTCATACTAGGTTCTCTATGCCTGCCCTGCTATATGCAGGATACAAGTGTGAAACTAAAAAAAAAATACATCTATCACTTAAACTTAAATGCTGTCGTATCATAAAAAAGAAACTTTTTTGTGGAATCTTCAAGAGGAGATAGTATTCCCAATTTAGTTCATTACTAATAAAGACCGCGATTAAAATTGTTCAAGGAAATTTAATTAATGCCTCTATAACGAATTCTTAGCGCAACGTCTCAAATGAAAGGAAGTATGTACTCTCAATGTGAGAAATTATTGAATTAATTGAAATTGATAAAAATTGAATAAATTGAAATAGAATTTCGAAAGAACTTTTTACATAAAGAATAATATTGTATTATGTAATAAACTCATATTCCAAGCAAAATAAAACAATATTTTTTAAGATTAATATAATCACGTTTGGTAGTAACCAAATGGTAGCGAATAATGTACAAGAAACAAATTAATATTAATATTACACGTTTACGTTTTATATCTATAGAACAAAATGGTTACATTAAATTTGAAAATAGAGCAAAAATTCATTATTTCAATTATTATCTTCATTTACAAGAAAATTGACTTCAATAGAATTAGTTTTATCGAAGCTACGTATTCGTTAAATAAGATAACTCGCGTTCCTTTAACGGAATAAATTAGTTGATTATTCTTGGAAATATTTTAAAGACGAGAATTTAGTTGTCGCTTATAATTTATAATTTCAAATAAAAATTTGCCGACTAGACTAGGAACCTTAAATGTTAGACTAAGTTTAATTTTTTTTAACTTCACGCTATATCCCGCACACAGCAGGGTAGGCAGAGGGAACCTAGTGTTAAGACACTCCGTTTCCCACTTCCTGGCCGAATTTTATAACTAAGTTTTATTAAAGATAAAAAAAATCAATTAAGTAACGCAATCGAAAGAAATACGAAACGAAAAATTTGTGTACTACAACGAAACAATTTAATTTCTTTTTGTTTCACGATACCAACAGAGGCTATTGACTTCGAACATTGTCGATGATTATGAAAAATAAAATATAAATCATGCACTTTGTTCTTTCCAAACAAGTAAGAGTGCTATAGTGTATTAAATGTAAATAAAAATTGGATGTGATTTAATATAAATATAATAAACGTTTCTCGTTAAATATCTGACGTGTAGTTTCACAAAGCGACAAGTAAAATAAACATGAAAAATATCTATATAGAGGTACAATAGTACAACTTCTCATTTCTTTTTGATTTCATTAACAATTTTTTTTTGTTGTAAGAAATTAGATGTACTTAAATAAAAAAAGTACAATTTAATATGGTAAAGCTAATTTTATTCCATGAATTTTCTATATGTCACTTAACCAGATAAAATTTGGTAATCGTTGACTTTCAAGCATAAATTGACACAACAAATACAATAAATTAGAATGAATTTAGAATATCAACGCCAAAGAGTTTCCTGTCGCGACTGACCGCTTGTTGTTATAAGATTGGGAATGATGGTGGTCGGTATCGATACCGCTCCAACATAGAAGTTCCGCATTATTTTATTACCAGTAGTATATACCAGGCATAGTCCGTATTTATACACAAACATTTTCAATAAATCAAAAAGCTGGAATGTTAAAATCGAAAAACATTTTCAGGTGACGTAAAATGTTATGTAACATCATATACACCGGAGCAATTTTTAAACCACCCGCTGATTCAATTTGCAGAATTGATTCCCTCGGTGATTCCTCTACATCCCATACCCAATACATGGCCGTAACTTACAAAATATTATAAAGCTTTTCACTTTGGTAAATATGAAAACAGTAATCCACTGGTATGGATTTAATATTTTTAAAAGATTCTCACATTTTCAATACTAAAATATATCAATTGTTATATTTTACAGCATGTTTTGCGCCGCGTCCTATTCCATTTAAGTCTGCGAGAATAGACGCAGAATTAATTTCGTTTACGGAAAATATTTTCACAGCTCAATTTTCATGATTGAAATTATTAAATTATAATTTATTAACATTTCGTGAATATAATTTGACGGAGTGAAGAGGTAATGTGAAATTTGAATTGATGAAAGACGACGATTATAAATATTATATGTTTGTGAGTCAATATTATATAGAAATTATTATATTGTACGCATATTTTGTTGATTATTTATATATAATATTCATTTATATGAATAAATTGTTGGTAAAGTTATATTACAATTTGTGATTATATTTGCCTTTTCTAATATTCCAATAGATACATAAGTAAATAATTATTCTAATATTTGACTAAGCGCTACTCGTGTGCACATATGAAAGATATTATTTCATCTGGGGGCACGGCAGTGCCCCCGCCAAGTCGAGCAAAAAAAGCGGCACGGCTGTACCATCCTTTTCTCGAAGCAATTCACGCCATTTTCGACCCCCTATAATTTCGTTGTGGATAAAACAAGAAACCTGAATTTTCAGTAACTAATCATTCATAATATAAACACGGTATATTTAAAATTTCAGTCAATTTGAACCAGTAGTTTAAGAATGACAACTTGTTAAAGTTTCTAAATTTTGTCACTCACTGACTGACTCACCGATCATCAAAAGTCCAAGGCACTTCTAGCAGACATAGAAGCTTCAAATTTAGAATACAAATAGAGTTTAGTGTCTTAATCATAGGAAAACTTAAATATTTTGTAATTTCGGTCCAGTTTTCCAAATACACCAACTGCATGAATAAGTTTGTAATCCCATATAAATGTATAGGATTACAAGGTTACATTTGCAGTTAATGAATCATTATTACTGTAATAGAAAATAAATAAACGGTTAATCTATTTAATTGAAATATAAATTTAATGTATCGTTAGAAAAACTAAATTCTTGCCCTCCAGATAGTTCTTTAAATGACAAATTCGAATGTTTTATTGGAAAATCAAAACATAGAAGTAGGACTCTACAAAAAGAAGTGAGATGCCATCAAAAACATCCTGTAAAAAAACCCAAGTCTCGCAGCTCAGTCTTTCTTCCGTAAAAAGTTGTGTGATCCATGTAATACCAAGTCGGTTAATCTATTTAGTCTCTACTTAAAGGACCTTCTGTCTTAAGCTATTACATAAGTTATTATCATGCCAATATTACAAATATTTTACTTTTTAAACAAATAGATCGACTTGGACATTGTAATATTCATTGTGTTTTCATGCGATGTCCAAGTCGATCTATTTGTTTAAAAAGTAAAATATTTGTAATATTGGCATGATAATAACTTATGTAATAGCTTAAGACAGAAGGTCCTTTAAGTAGAGACTAAATAGATTAACCGACTTGGTATTACATGGATCACACAACTTTTTACGGAAGAAAGACTGAGCTGCGAGACTTGGGTTTTTTTACAGGATGTTTTTGATGGCATACATATTAATGTAGGTAGGATTTGAATTCTTAGTAGTTTGTTTACTGTCTCGAGCATAAGAATTTCAAGGAAACATTCAACCTCGATATGAGATCACAAACATTTCAGTAATAGTGCAGAGCTAAGATTTATTTTTATCTAAACAGAACCCGTGCGACGATATCCGGCATCGTAGAATTTGGTCGAAGAGTAAATGGTGCGATACATTACCAAAGATCCTGGTAATAGGGCCGCAGAAAACGGGCAGCACAGCGTTGTACACGTTCCTGGCCATGCATCCCACTTTAGTGCCCAATTTGCCAAGTCCGACTACGTATGAAGAATTGCAGTTCTTCAATAACAACAACTATTTGAAAGGATTGGACTGGTGAGTTTGTTATTTAATAGTTTAACATTTCAGTTTTGTGGATCGTTTCATATAAATTGCTTTGATGTTTCAAAGATAAATTATATTTAGGGTTGTTTCCAGTGGATATTAAGATAAATTGGTTTAGTTACGTTGCTGTTTAAATGTATATAAATTTGATATTGTGATCTTACTTGTTTAGGTAGATAGTTTTTAGAACCTGCTGTGTTACTTCTGAGGGCATTGCAATCATCAAAATATGTTTTCAACTGTTGTCAATCCACTATGTTTGTCGCAATAAAATTGTATATTTTTATACAACACACGACCAAAATACAGCAATTTACACGCAAAATGAAATAAATAAATAAAAGCAGTATAAAATATATTATTTAAAAAATGTAAAGAAGCTCATTTATAGAATGTTCTTTTTACGATTAATTAATTTTAACTGAAGACGTACCTATAGCGTTATTTCAGAAAGTCTCTATATTTAAACTTATAAAGAAAGAGTAAATAAAAAAATAATTATAAAAACTTTATTTGAATTTATTATTATTTTATAACTAGGTTCCATCTGCGACCTTATCTGCGCGCTTATAATTTTACATTTTTTTCATTTCTCTTTATACCAAATAAAGAGAAATGAAAAAAAATGTAAATATTTAACTATAACAATCATGCCATTTATCGAAATCAAAAACATCCCGCTGATAATCAATGTTATAAACTTTACAATTTCATCCATACGTATTTCTTCTATCTTAACAAATACGAACTTACAACATTGACATTTATAATAGTGTATATATAATTTATATATCAGCTTCACGCTGTATCCCGCACACAGCAGGGTAGGCAGAGGGAACCTAGTGTAAGACATTCCGTTCCCCACTTTCTGCCGAATTCTGGAGGGATTACGTATTAAGTGGCAAAACTCAACGCCGCGCTTTGCCTCGACACCAGAGCAAAGAAATGAAAATATAAATTTAAGTAAATATTTTATCTCCTCGAGTGGGGATCGAACCCACAACCAGTCGGTTTTGCAGTCACACTTTGTGCCGCTGCGCTACGACTGGCCTCTATAATTTATATGGATATAATAAACGTATGTTTATAGTTTCAAAATAAAGTAAGTTTTACGATTATTTTTATAACACCATTCCGCTCCGAGTTATACATATTCTGTATGTAATAAAGATAAATTGTCTGATTTCACGCACACTCACTATGAATATTTGTTGTACGACGCGGAACGCCGTGCGCTTATGAAGACGTTTCATATTTGGACAGCTATTGGATTTTATTATATTTAAAGAATGTTTAAATTAAGTTGTGAAACGGAATTTGATTAAAAATAATGTATTTTTTATTTCATACATTTCTTAAATGTAAATAATTATATAGTATTACAAAATGTTATTTAGTTAATTTTTCATTTTATAACTATGGTTACTGCTTAGAAAATATCCTAAATAATATTAATATGATAATTTTGACGCATCTCTCGCAATGAATAGCGTGTGTCAGTGTACTTACCTAAGTGTTAAGACACTCAATTTTTCACTCTTCACTCTTTATAAGGAAGTTAATCTGGAATTTAAAGTCGTGTTTTCACTAACTAGACGAGGGAAGTAACAACAATTTTAATAATAAATATTCTTACAAAAGAAGGCGACTTCTACAGCCATCTCAATTCCGATATTTCCCATATCAATATTGCGTTCCGATAGCGAATATGTTAATATGTGAAATTGTCACAATTAATCAATTGTTTTCAATATTAAAATTAATAAATAAAAAATCCCAATCTGGCTATTAGATATAAAGGTGATAAGGCAAATTTGAATTCGCTATCAGCCATTACGATCGGGCGCGACCGATCACCGCCAGTCACAGGGGACCGCCCCGTCGCAGAGCAAACGTTTGATCCCGTTCAATAAATGTCGCCGGTTTGTTAACACTAGCAGTTATTGATTCGGTACATTCTGCTCTAAATAATTTTAAAACGAACTAGCTTATGACCGCGCTCGTGGTTTTGTGACTTTTTATTTAAGAATTTTGTATAAATGTATAATTGGAATTGATACTGTATATACGTATACGTATTATGCTGTTTAAATGTATAATTGCATACACACTGTTTTAGATGAGCAAGTTAAGTAAGTAAAGTTTTTTCTCAGCTTCACTCTGTATCCCGCTCATGGCAGAATAGGCAAGGGGAACTTAGTACTTAATTACGAAAGCGAAGAAATCAAAATATAAATAAATAATTATTTATTTCCCCTGGTGAAGATCGAACGCACACCGCTTGTGGGCCAGACGGCCTCACAAGACAAAACGCTTGTATTTTATTAGAAATAGTATTATGCCAGTAGTATATTACACCGCAATTACCATTACTCACTAATATACCGTTTCCCATATAATGTGCATATTATTTGAATGCGATTGCAATCCGTTAAAGTGTATTGAACTTTACCAGTGATTTATTTCCAGTTGTAAAGGCGCGTACTATTGTGGTGCAAATATTTCATTTCGATTCAATCAGCGTCACTGTTTGTCAATGTTAGATGGATAGGTGCCTGCATTCGGTATTGTATTATAATTCACACTATAAAATATATTGTTTTTATATATATATATATACCCACAAGTTGTTTATATTTAGTTGTTAAATGATTAAATAAATATGTGAAAGCAACGAAGTTAAAAGTAAAATGAACGAACAATGGTTTATATATTTAACTAAACAGGGGCCAGTCGTGGCGCTGGCGTGTGATTCCCACTCGAGGAAATTAAATATATATATATTTTTTCTTATCATCATTTCAGCGTTGAGCTCCGCCACTCAACAATCTATGCCTCCAGAATTGGATGGAAAATGGATAACTGAGTGTCTTAATAGTGAGGATACAGCGTGAAGCTATCAATTGTATTCATATAGTATAACACAAGCTATTGTTATGAAGTGACTGTGACTTCGTTTCGTAAAAAGCGTTGTTGTCGTGTGAATATTTGATCCCGATTCAATCATAGCCGCCGTTTGTTGGCGTAGTGCTGATATCGATTCTCTACATTGTACTCTAAATACTCTGACACGGACGACAATATGGAAATTTTGGAAATTCTCGTGTTTATATGACGTAAAGATATGAATGTTTTTGATATGGATCTCGGTACTCTCATTGGTTTTTTTTTTGTCATCTGTACGTATTCTAGTGTTTGTTAAAAGAAACTAGTGATGTAATGTTAATATAGAGTGACTATATAGAGTGGCACTGTCTTACCAGGTGGGTAAATACATATAGTGAATTTTCCCCTTTTATATTTTAATTTAGGAAGTATCGTAATATTCTCCCGTCTATTTTTAATACGTTTAGTAAAGAATTCCATATTGCTTCATAAGCACAACTTTATTATTTGTTAAGAAAATTGGTTTCAGTGCAAAATCACGAAACGTAAGCAACTTCCATAACTACCTCAGCACCCACGCTTAAAACTTTCCTCCTGGTGACATGTCGGCAAGGCTTAGGTACCTTGTACATTTTCGTAAACGAGTCAACTTTTCCTGAAAGACATGACAAATGTCAATTTGTTTCGTTTTGATTTACGCGCGTATTCTGGGAAAATTTTGCAACAATTAAAAACTTTGGTCAAACTTACACGAGATTTGATCTTAAGCAATGGAATGACTTACTGTTATCGAAATATACACGTTGCGAAGTTTTAATTACTTAGAGGCCCGTCATGGCGCAGGGGCAAAAAGTGCGACTGTAAATACGATAGGTTGTGGGTTCGATTCCTACTTGAGGCAATTAAATATTTCATGTTATTTGGTTTTTCATTTCTTCGCTGGTATTCATTTCTAGTGTCTAGTCGTTGAGTTCCGCCACTCAACACGGAATTCTCCAGAACTCGGCGGAAAATGGGGAACGGAGCGTCGCAACAGTAGATTCCGTCTGCCTACTCTGCTGTGTGTATATACATATATAATCACATTCACTTACTTACCCACCATTAAATAATACTTTCTGTATTGAAAACGAATTTAAAATATCAATAATTATTTACTAAAACAAATCTAGTTTGAAACGATTTCTTTTTATTGCGGACTGTAAAAAAAATATATATCGTGTTTGTAATTTTTTTCCCCTCTAAATCGGGAATTTATTGTTCGTGTTGTATAATGGCAATAGACAGTTTTATTTTTTGCACGCAATCATGTGATACAATATTTAAATTGCTCCAATCGATATCTACTGTGTTTTTTAATGACATGACAAGTATAAAAACAAAGTGTGTCTCTTTTATATCGTTTCATTCATTTCACAAAGTGTTTTTTTAATTAAATAACGCCTTTAAAGTCTTTTTCCTTGAAGATTTGTTAAGATTATTTCGTTTAAAATGAATAGATCTTTTTACACTTAATGACAAAATCCAATTTCTTACTTTTTAATTTTAATTAGGTAATCCAATTATACAATTTAGAAGATTTTGATGATTTTTTTATTATTACTATTATTTATTGAATTGTTTCGCCAATAATTGATGAATTTTTAAATAAACCTTATGTTGAAACGATTTGAATATATAGTTTTATTAGTATTCATGAAGTACAGTAAATAACGAGATTAAGTTCCCTACTGGGGGGAATAACAATGCTTAAAGTATTTATTGTAAGCGTTGATGTTCCCCGAATTTAATTTCAACAATTTTTTTCACGCCCTATAAAACAACTCAGTTATGTGAGATTATTTTTTTTAAATTGGTCGAAACTTGTAAAACAAAGTTATGTTAACAAGGGAGTATCTTAGCTCTACATTATGAGGGATGCGTGTACCTAAAAAAATCGATAGCGTTTAGTTACAATTTTATTATATAATATGTATAAACTACATGATCAACAGGTACTTAAACTTCTTTCCGCCGAGCCAAGGGAACTCTTCTCAAATATTGTTTGAAAAATCAGCAACTTATTTCGATGGGGATCTTGTGCCGCGACGAGCTCACGCGCTACTCCCGAACGCGAAGATCATCGCTATACTGATTTCACCATCGAAAAGGTAAGATACATATACTTATATATAATTATCATAAAATGTAGAATATTTGCTTTTAATTGTTATTGTAAAACAGGAAAACATAAACACAAAATTTTTATTGCTTATATATAATTTTGTTTCTTTTCTTTTCAAAAAATGAAATTAAATAACGTTTTCAAGAAATGAAATAACATTTTATATTTCTAATTTATGAATTTTTCAACTATTTAGATAATCTACTTTAGACGCAAAACAATACCGTTTGCCTCAATAATAATAATTCATCAATAAAGGAATTCCATAATAATTTCAATTTCATAATTAATTAATCCTTTGATATGCGTAAAGAGATTTGCTAATCCATACACTGCAAACAATTTTGGTGAATTAATTGTAATGTTGCGTATTATCTCGGAAAATGAAATTAACTTTAACCGTTAACCGCTTAGTGTATTACAAAGTTGGTCCCATAGCTAGATTAGAGAACTGTGACATAACGGTTACATTACAACACAAATTTTAACTGAATTTCTACAAAAACAACGTTATTTTCTTTCTTTTACGTTATTTATGTATTATAATTTATTCTACAAATACATTGTGCCTAACGAAAGTCTCGACATTGACTGATTATCAAATTACAGTCTAAATAGATGGGACCAGTCACATTAATTTACTGGCCTTCAAAGAATGATATTAGGGGTGATCTTGCCTAGAATTTTTTCAACATTGCTAAAGCGAAATTATGTTTTAAAAGCAGCAAAATAAATATAAGCAGCTTCACGCTGTATCCCACACACAGCAGGGTAGGCAGAGGGAACCTAGTCTTAAGTCACTCCGATCCCCACTTTCTGCCGAATTTTGGGGGCATTGCGTGTTGAGTTTCAGAACTCAACACCACGCTTAACCTTGACACCATAGCAAAGAAATGGAAATATAAATTTAAGTAAATATTTCATCTCCTCGAGTGGGGATCGAACCCACAACCAGTCGGTTTTACAGTCACACTTTGTGCCTCTGCGCCACGGCTGGCCTGGAAATATAAGCTATGTATAATTTACAAAACGAGCTCTTAAATCATCTGCGTTTTTAATTACAACATTTGTTACAGAGGAACAAATTACGTATTTTGCTCACTGCATCACGTAAAATTACGGTTCTTAGAGGAATGCTACGTAAAACTTTATTTCAAAAGACGCGCTTTAAATAGTTAATTCTCGTTTTCCTCAGTAATCCAGGTTCACTAAATAGCTACATAAATATCCGAGGGGAATACCCTCTGGTACGAATTTTTGTCTGTATATAAAATTACCGCAATACCGGCGGTTAATTTCGTCCTAGAGTATCACTCCCTAAACAGGCAATTAATGTTGCCCGACTAATACCTTTTCATTTCTCTTGAGAATGTTTTTGTATGTATATAAACCTTTGGATGTTGAATAAAACTGGAACTGTATGTATGTATGTATGTATGTACATAGAAAACATAATAATTACAATTTTTTGTTATTTGTGGATAAAAAGATGTATTTTGATTTAAATCAAAATAAAATAATATAAATGTGTAATTATGGTACTATTTCTATAAATTTTATTAATAAAATCACAGTTTGCTTTAATAAGTATGCAATATTGACTTACAAGACAATATTTAATTGTGTTCAGATCAAATATCAGATTACTTTAAGTTTTAATTAAAATATGTATGTATTTCACCGTATTGTAATTACCGTAAAGTTCATATAAAAATGAAACAAAAGTATACCATATCCAGTAATAGACAAGACTGTCTACAATATTAAGGAAATATTTTATCTAAAAGTTTTACACATATTGATATTGTTTGTCCATTAATCTGTCTTTATATTATAATAGATTTCTAAACCAATAACTAATTTGTTATTAACAATTTAACTAGAATTTCATTGTTTCTCGTTACAGCTTTCATTTAATTCAATTAAAATCACCTATACGTTTGCTTTGTTACTAAAGCACACTCCTTCCCGCCCACTTGGAGGCACGGCGTGCTAAGTGGCGGAATCAAAAGCCTACCTTTATTTTCTTAATAATCTTTCGTATCGTGCAAGTATATTTTCCTGGATTTTTAACCCAGAACCATCTTAATCGTAATCATTCTATCATTTTGATAATATCTATATTAGGTAATAAATTTCCATTTTCTTCGCTCTGGTGTCGAGGTTAAGCGCGACGTTGACTTCTGCCACTCAACACGCAATGCCTCCAGAATTCGGCAGAAAGTGGGGAACGGAGTGTCTTAACACTAGGTTCCCTCTGCCTACCCTGCTATGTGCGGGATACAGCGTGAAGCTGATTTATTTATTTATTTATTTTTATATTAGGTAATACATGAAACAAGTATAATATATAGTACCGAATAAAATCAATTTGAAATATTTTAGTATTTCCTTTTGTTATTGTATTTGCGGTCGTTGCTATTTTGGATATTAATCTGTTTAATTGGTGATTATGAAATGAATAATTAATTAAATAATTACAAACCTATTGTTTCTATTTACAACATAATAACCCAATTCTATAAATTAAAAGCTTTGCAATTTCCAATTTGGAATTCCAATATGTTTTAATGAACAACAAATCCATTGATTTGAAACTTTTAGCTCTTAGTAAATAAAAAGAATAATATTTGTATATAAAGCTGTTTCAAATTATTGTAATTTATATTGTAAATCTAAAATATTACTTGTATATATATATTAAGTACTTATACTTAAGAGGAACGTGAGGTCACGAAGTGTGACTGTAAAATCGACTGGTTGTGGGTTCGATCCTCACTCGAGGAGATGAAATATTTACTTAAATTTATATTTCCATTTCTTCGCTCTGGTGTCGAGGACAAGCGCGGCGTTGAGTTCTGCCACTCAACACGCAATGCCTCCAGAATTCGGAAGAAAGTGGAGAACGGAGTGTCTTCACACTAGGGGCGGGACATGCTGTGTGCGGGATACACCGTGAAGCTGAAAAAAAGTACTTATATGAGCATTTAATTATTTGATTATTTGAGGTCATCGTGGCACAGTAGGGCAACATTTAAATGTAAACACTATAATTGTGGACTCAATCCCCGGTCATGATACCAATTATTTTAATTTACAGGACAAAACGCGGTGCTCCGCTACTTACTTAACGCACGATGTCTCGAATTCAGATAGATAGTGGAGAACTAAGTGTCTCAATTTGCTTCTCCCTATCTACCGTTCTAAATGCGTGATAAAAGAAAAAAAATACTATTAATACGTACCTATATATATATATTTCAATAAAAAAATGTTCAAAATGAGTAAAAATCACATTTTTGTTACATATAATTATTTACAAAGCTACACAAACATATAATCGAATAACTCAAAATTACTTCAAGCAGACGTCCCCTGAAGCGTAATGTTTCTCTTATTCGGAGCAAGATTGCTTGATTAAATTTGTTTTCTATATTTCTATAAGAATTCTGTATTTTATTGCGATTTCCCGATAACAATACTGTAGGTTACTTTATTTCATGTACTTTGTACGAAACTTTTCAGAAATGGAACTGTCTGTTCAGTATTCGGTATCAATTTTTAATCAAATTTCGAAAGTTGCTTATTTGAATTATTTCATTTTATAGATTCTTCTTTCCATCTGTGCTAATAAATCTGTGTAAACCAACTCTATCTCAAAGTATGAATTATTATTTATTTTGATTGGTTTATATTATTTAAATAGAAAACATATTATAAGTTTTTGATTAAAATCAAAACTCGAGCAACTAATGTTTCGCTATTAACTAGTTTGGGAAAGTTTTAGGTTAAATCATAATTATAGAGGAATATTGATGTAGAGTTCTTTTGTATTTCCATGATAACGTAAAATAAGAGAAGGCTTGTGATGTTGCCTAAAACTTTGAATTTTAATTTTAAAGTAGTAGTTCTTATATGGTTTTGTCCTAGTATTTATGTAAAATTTCTTATGTACTCGATATTTCTTTGTTGAGAAACAACCTTTAATTTATAAATGTAATTATAATTTTAAATTTGTGTGTCATATTTCAGCCGGATAATATATGTATAAATGATGTAGTAAGGCAGCTTTTAAGTGTAAACGCGATGATTCCCACTCGAGGGAACTATCACATTTACATTAATTTTAAACAAAGTAGACAAAGCGTGCGGAGTTAATTTCCGCCACTCATTACGCAATTTCTCGAAAATAAAAAAATACAATCTATTTTTGTTCTAGGGCGTACTCATGGTATCAGCACATACGCTCGCACGGGGACCCCGTCGCTAACAACTATACGTTCTACACTGTCATCACGGCTAATGATTCCGCCCCTAAACATTTGCGAGATCTCAGGTAAGTACAGTGCGCTCGACGAGTCGTGGCCGTCATGAATTTAGGCTTTCCGAACTTTTCCGCATTGTTGACTCAGAAAAATAATGATCAAAAATACGAAAAATCCTGAAATCTGCGCAGTCATCGATATAGCTTCAGGGCGGCCACGACACGTCGACTGTACTTTAGTTAATAAAATTAAATAATTTATATTAATGTCAAATATATATTTATTAATAATATGTAAATTAAGGAGTGAGAATAGGAAAATATAAACATATTTATAAATTTACGTAAAGCGAATAATTTTTATAATATTCTAATTAACTTTCTATTTACCTTTTATTATAAGTATATTATTTATTATAAGTACTTATTAGAATTAGAGTAATAGTAGTCGTAATTTAAATACAACCTAACTTAACCTAACATAGATGCATTTGATGAAATAAAAATAGTAGATTACACTATCGTAATATTTATAAAATTTTATCAGAGCGATATATTTCTACAGTGCGATGGATTTAAAATAAATATTCCTTTTAGTATCTTATTTTCAAATTACGCTATGAAAATTCTGTCTCAATTTGAAGGCTTTATACTAAAATTTGTCATTAATTTTATTTTATTACATTTTAATTTCATACATGTTAGAGTTAAAATAATAATCATTTTCAAATGGGAAGGTTGGCACAACGGAGGATATCAAATATACGTTCGTATTTAATTGCCTATTTAATTAAGACGTATAATTAATACATTTACGTTGGTATATATTTATTTACGTTGTAAAGTAAATTAGATTTTTTTAATTACTATTGTTAGATATATTTTAAAATATTTTTTATAAGATTTACAGAAGATTTAAAAAAAAAATTAGTAATACATACATAGATATGAAACCGCGCTTCTAAGAATAAGTTCTGCGCTACTAACTAAATATATTTTATGTTTTTTCCAATCATAATTTTTTCTACTTTTTACGTCAAGCTCAGCAATAATGTGTACTTGAAACATGTAAAAAACTTATTAATATAAATCAAAGTAATATATTTTTTTGTCTCTAATAAGAAACCGCTGCCTAATACAGTCATTACCAAGAGCGGAATATTGTTCGTTTCAGATACATATACTCGACGGGACGACTACGATTTATAACAATGAAAATATCATTATATATTTTTATTTTTATAAAAAAAACATATAAAGTTTAGCAATAATACTTGAAACACATAAAAAACCTACGTATAAATAATCTTAAAATATTTCTGTTTATTAAATTTAGAAACCGCTGCCTGAATCCCGGTAAATACAGTCATTACCTAGAGCGATGGTTGGCGGAGTACAGTTCGCATCAGATCCACATCCTCGACGGGTCGCTGCTACGATCGGAACCGGCGGCCGTTATGAACACGCTGCAAAAATTCCTAAAAATACCACATTTGGATTATAATAAATTACTTAAGTAAGTATTATTAGTTACACTTTTATAATATAAAGAAAAATAAAACAAAGGAAAATTTGAACCTATCTTCTATTCAAGTGCATATATATATATGATGAAAAACAATATTAACACAAAGAGGGAATCGAAACTGTTCAAAAATTGTAACGTTTGAATTATATATTTTTATTTAAGTATTATATATCTATGAACGTTTTTATTTATTTCATCAGTTCCTAAATATTATTATTATCAGAAAATAACAACAGAGATTGATATCGTATATTACTAAGCAACCGTCCCGGTCGGACTTATCGCTTCAATTGATCTACAGACAACCTTTTCCACGTCAAAACTTATATTAAGAAAATCTGTCTGATCCAATATTGCACTATAGCACGATCAATCTAGATATCAACAATAACTTTTAACAATATTTTGTTAAAAACTCAGTGCTAGCTTATTGCTTAGTGGATTCGATTTGCATTCGTGTGAATAAAATATTTTTATTTTTCTTCTTCTGGCATACAAGGCTAAGTAAGAGCGGTGTAAAGTTTCACCACTAAGCACGCAACATCTCAAAAATGGGGCGAATCGTGGAAAATGAAGTGTTTTAACACTAGGTTCCCTCTGTATACCTTGCAAAATGCGAACACAGCTTGATGCTTAAAAAAAAATAAATAAATATTTTAATAAAAAAGTTTGCTGTTTATGTTATGTTATTAAGAGTTGTTCTCGAACTTAAGTTGTTAACAAATTTAAAGTTATGATAACACTGCACGAGCTTGAATCTCGCTTTGTTTATTATTTAAATATTATATTTCTTACTTAAAAATATAATAGATTCGTATTTAACAGTATATATTTCTTTTTATAGTAGCGACTCAAACGTGGCTTCACCCTTTTAAACTTATTATATATAAGAATATATAGCCAAATTAAATTATACAAAACGTTTACATAAATTATAGACGTAAAGCTTCATCTAAATTTGTTTATTAGTTATTGCGTGAAAGTGGAAAAACGTCCATCTTCACAAACTTCTACATTCATAATATTCAATATAATATAATGAAATAATAAATATTAAATGTGGGATTCTTACTTAACCATATTTCTTTTTATTTTCTACTGATGACTCTACAGAACATCTATCGATATTAAAATAAAGCTATAAGAGAATTTTTAAAATGCACTATAATCATAATATTCTTTTCTCGTGGAACAATATCTAATAGAAAATGTTATCTCACCTTAGTTTATTATCTCGAGCTATATTTATGCTATTACGGTGTCTAGTTTCTAAGTAGGAACTTACCTTTTATTCCTTTGTTGTCTTTTAGATATCGTATTCTCGGGACGCGATACCGTTGTACATTAACTTATGTATAAAAGAATAATGTAATTGCTTCCTATGAAACAACTATCTATACATATATATTCTTATATATTGTTTTAAGTAAAAATCTTAGTGATTTGAAAGGTATAAAGCACGGGTAACGGAAGTGTCTTAATGGGAATGGAGTGTCTTAATACTAGGTTCCCACGTTCCCTCTAGCTCAGGTGCAGGGCCTCTAAAAAAACTTTTAAGTAACTATGGAGTTAAATAAATACTTTCTATGACAAACCTTATTTCCACGCACGAAGTACGTATGTATATAATTGTGGTACAATCCTTATAAGGATTTTGTATCCTTATAAGGATATTATGCTTGGGATATATAAGCTTAGCTATAGACAATCAGCATTACAGTGTTTTCCAATGCAAGTGAATAAAGGATGAGTGATTATTGTAGAGCATTAAGTTTTAATTAAATAAATTAGTAACATCTTGGACGTGGACACACTTAAAACTTAAGAAATCATAACTCATATGTCACACTTTTATAAATATAACAAAATGTATTGATTAAGGATTTTTCCTCTTAATTTGAATGCTTATATTGTTTTTTTTTTCTTTGTTTAAAAAACACTGTAAAGAGAAGCTATATAAAAAAACCTTCGAAAATATTTGCATAATAACTACTTAACTCGGTCAGATTTTCAATCTGAGGTTATTATCGTGAATACTTGCTCAGGGCAAGGAATTTGGCATGGTTTCAACAATATGCCACGAAGAGCACTGAGATTCTGTCCTACAACTGACCTATTCAGTTGTTTCGAATTATCCTATCAGATTATGGGAGCATAGATATAGGATATTCACCGGGTAATAGGTTATTCGAGTATGCTGCAAATCTATCGACTTTAGTCTTCTCACATGAATGAAACTAGTACAATTATACTGTTATATGAAGACTGTCTTTAATAGAACATGAAGATATCAATCATTAAATGTATGGAAAAGTTAATTGATATAAAAATTGAAGTCTAAATTTAAGTTTTTGCCCAGTTCCATATTCTTGTACTCTCTAAGACACAATATAGATGCATATTTAATTTAAACGTAACTATTTTGTACATGGTATAACAAATAATCTATATTTAATAGATATTAGCACTTCCAGTTCTAATTCAAATTAGATATTAAGACAAAGCCGAAGCGCTGAGACCCTGTTTTACTACTGGCTTATTCAGTTGTATTAAGACATCCTATCAGATTATGGTAGTATAGAAGTAGGACATTCACCTGATAAACGTTCATAAAAAATCAATCGTTTAACATTACTATTGTTATTATCCGGTCGTCGTGGCGCTGAAGCACAGCGTCTGACAAAAAACATAACGATTGTGGATTCGATTCCCCTCGGGGGGAATAAAATATTTAATATTTTCATTTTCTCAATCTGATAAGAAGACACAGTGGCGTTGAGTTCTATAGGGAATGAAGTGTCTTAACATGAGGTTCGCTCTGTCTATATTATATGCGTGATTTGAGAAGTTAAAATATATATTAATTATAAATTGTTACAGATACGACCCAAAAAAAGGATTCTTCTGCCAAGTAACAAGTAACGAGAAAACGAAATGTCTCGGAAAATCAAAGGGCAGGGTATATCCGCCTATGGACGAAGTGTCCACGAAATTCCTAAGAAGATATTATACTCAACATAACACAGCGTTATCAAAATTACTAGTTCGATTAGGAAGACCTGTACCGCAATGGCTGAAAGACGAATTATCCAATGGATAGCATTACATAAAACCTAAAAGGTTGGAAAAAATGCACAAACTTATCAAAGTATGTGTTGTGACGATGCCTTGAGTTTGCCAACTTCTGAACAACAACTTTTTGTAAAGTGCTATGGCTATTTATGACTATGAAAGAGTGATTACGTCTCCGAATATTAGTGAATGTGTTTTTTTCCGATAAATGACTATAGAAAATGTATTTATGTGGGGTTTCTAGTGATATTTTTGATGAACAAAATGTTTCCTAAACGTTGGCAACCCTTAGATCGGATTCACACTACAGCCGGTCACGATTCCTTCTCGGTCCGATATCAGTCTGCTAAAATATGAGAAATATGGGAAGTGTTCTTATATACGTGATTGGACCGCAACTTAGACTGTTTCTCATATAAGAACTTTTAAACAGATTGAGATTGGATCGGAGAACGAACCGTCACCGGCACTACAATGTGGATTCGGCTTCAAGATAATCAAGTTCAGTCCAAGTTATGAACTGAGGACGTTTTCAATACGTAATGTTGTTTTTTCATGTTTCTGTGTCAGAGTATCGTTGTTGAGATATATCTATTAATATACGTGTAATATATCAGAGATATTATAATGATTTATTAGATATTACACTATAGTGAGTGGAATATTTATTTAGATTGTAATGTTTATTAATTTTGTAGCTTAATTCGTTGTTTCTTATAATTTTGCTTGCCCAAAATCTTCAGCCATACTACTGAATATCAGAAGGGATAATATGGGATATAGATCTATTTAATTATGTTACGATACTTCTTTATTTGAAAGATAGAGATAGTACTATCATTTGCTATCTCTTTCTATATATTTTTAATAACCCACTTCTATAGTATTATCCCAACGATATCTGTATAGGTGCTATTCGTTAGTTAAGTTTCAACCGACCGTCATGTAAATAGCATGGTGTTTAATACATTTTTTTACTCGAGTGCGGAATTTCTAATAATTTTGTTATTCAAATTTATCTCATTCCATGCTTAACGGACACGCTTAGTATATTCGATGTACGAATATGTACGTACGTACCTGACGATTTGTACATTTGTAGTTAATTTTGTACGTTACTGTTTAGACGTTCAAAGTTAAATATGGCTTTTTGAGAATAGATATTATTTATATAGCGTAATGTGTAATATTATAAATATTTTTTTTGTCTAGAGCTACAAAATGAACAATACATTATTGGTTGTTTTCAAATAATATTATTTCCTTACATTGGAAGATTAGGTGCTTGAATGTCTCTCGCGGAGTATGTAGTGATGTCGACAACTGTGTCAAGTGGAAAGGGACGGCCATATTTTATTTTGAACCTCTCGTATTATATATAGGAAAATTATTTTCAATACTTGCATCCTGTGCCATTTGCGCCAAATATATATAAATAAATAAATAAATTTTAGTAAACGCCTTTTTAAACTTCAGTACATTATATCATTAAAGAGAAACGAGTGTCGGTATATGTCAAAGCAATGTACGCGAATTAAAAAATTTAGTTCAATGGCACAATGAACAATAAACTAGTCCTACTATTAAGTCTTTATTGTTTAATATCACAATATTACAGTTACCTTTCAACAGATGGACAGTTTTCCATTCTTTTAAATGAAATGTAGAGCAAAGTCGTGTTGAACTATATATTTATGAACATATCGGTCATGTTAAATATTACTATTATATACTTATTTTTTTGCTGTATTAGGCACAATGTCTAACTAAATGCAACGGTTGTGGGTTCAGTTCTTATTCGGGGAGATTATTTTTCTTTCATTTTCTCGCTCTGGTAACAAGATAAAGCATGGAGTTGAGTTTCGTCACGCAACATGCAATGTCTCGAAAATTGTGCGTGGAGAACAGAATGTCTTAATGTTCCTTGCTGTGTACTAAGCTAAAAAAATAAATATAAATAAAATACTTTATATTAATGATATTTTATACATTTTAATGTATTTTTATTTTTTCATGATCATGTATATTAAATTATAACTACGGCTTTGTTCTACAATAGATTTCTCTTTACATTGAAATATAAATGTATTTGTAATATATTTTGATACGCATGAATTTACGCGAGGATACGGTCTGAAGATTGTTACGATTTTACATAACTTTGTAATAGCTGTACTTAAAGTTCATTTGAAAATCTCATCTCCATAGTAATTATATTATATTATGAAAAAAAATATATAATAAAAAAAAATAGTGTAAAATCATTCATACAATTTTTGTATAAATATATATATTGGAAAATATTTTTCGTAGAACATTGCCACTAAAAATGTACGTCGATATTGAAAAAAACTGAAACGAGTGTAGTGTAAATATATATATTTTTTTAAATTTCATACCATTTCATTTACTCGGGAATTTTTCACGTTGACGCGCGACCCCGACGCTTTTATAACTGTCAGTTTAATTTTGACTGAACACATCAATCTATTTGCTTTACAACATTTTTTTATATTGCACAACAATAAAGAACAATATACAAAATTTATATATATATGAAATATATTACGTATTTCTACATATTTGTAATTTTTTTTATGAAATATGGCTTTGTTTTATATTTAGATGATACATAATATGTCAGTGTTCTACGAGCGAATATTTTCAAAATATTTTACGTTTTTCAACAAAGCTTTTATAGATTTAGAGTTTTATGTATACACTTCTGACGTTTTTGATGGATTGTGAGGTGGTGTGGTAATAGAAAGCTGCCTTATATTTTTTCATAAATAAACGTCGTTTTTCTATTAATAATATTATTTAATAATTTTATTTCGATTTTTATGTTTTTGGATTGAAGATCTGTTCATACGGTTATTTCAATTTTTCTTATTTGTCAGGTTGAGAATCTGTGCTGCTACACCACGTCTTATATGAATATTAATTCATTAAATGTTATTGTACAAAAAATATCTGAATATGTTATATTTCTCTTTCAGGTCACAGGTTTGGCTTTGAAAAGCAAATAAATGTATATATTAAAAAAATACATCTTTATATGGAAAGTAAATAAAAAAAATTATGCAATTATGTTTTAATAATAGTTACATCGAATTTGGCAGCGTACGAAATCGTTTGTTTGAAATTATTATGATTTAATGCTGAAAAAAGCCTCTTTACATTTATTTGGTTAATGTTATGTAATTTTTCACAGGCAATGACTGCTCTTAAATGTGTTCTGTAAATGAAATTAATACGTCACTTATTTTATTAAATGATTTAATAAATTAAACATTTTTTATTTATTTCGTCTTTCCTGTTTCGATATAAAAGATAAAATTATAAATATCTGATATAAAATCTTTATGCTGTGAATCAGTTGTTATATTCCATAAGGAACTGGATTTTAAGTTTAAGTTCGTAGCTAATAATACTTTCACACAAACTACTTAGAAATACAGTGAACCAGTTTTTAACGACTACAATTTCACTAAAGGTATTTAAAAATTACGATATTGGTAACTATTATTTTGATATTCAGGTCAGACAAAGTTCGACGTGGAGCTAATATCTATTATCTTTTGATGGGTAGTGATGAGTAAAATAAAATATCACTTTGCGAACTGCACAAAGCAGATATGTTACAACTGACTTAAATAAAAAAAAACATTTGTAATATTTTTGTGTTTTTTTCGCATACCTATAGCAGAGTAGGCAGAGGGAATCTAGACCCTCCTCCACTTTCGCATTGCGTGTTTGGAGGCTGAACTCAACGTCGCACTCAGTGTCGTCTGCTTCCCGCTAGTGCAGGTAAATAAAAATAATAATATAATGTAATCATTTCCCGACTAGGAATCGAAGCCACATTCATCACATTTTTAGTACACCCACTAAGCATCGATGGTTTCTAAAATTTTGTGACAGAACATAATAAAAGAAATTCATTACAGTTGAAACGACTCCAATCAGTCTTAAGCACCACTTATTCTGAACGTTGTATCCGGCTAGAAATTAAACGTCATCGTTATATTTTATATACACCTAAGGCGAGGAAAAGTTGTTAAGCTTCTTTAAAAAAAAATTAAGTATATAAATATAAAAACTTTACTATTACTATAAATAAACCTAATCTTATGTCATGGAATATGGATCATAATTATTTCAAGGATTACTTTTTTTTTTATAAATTGGTTGTCTTTGTTTTTTCTTGATTATAAATGCAACGACTGTGGGTTCGATTCTCACTCGGAGGAATCAATTATTGTCATTTCCTCGCTTTAGTAAGAAGGTGCAAAGTACGGCGTTAGTGCGCGTAGAGTAGTTAAAACCACAGTTTTAACTCTATAAAAGCATAATACAATTAAAGATCTTTTTTACCCAAAAATAAAAAAAAATATTAAAATAATTTAGCCTATATACTGTTCCCGTAAAAGGAGCGCTGATACTTCCACCCTGTAAATTTCAGCTTCACGCTCTATCTAACACAGCAGGGTAGCCAGAGGGAGTGTTAAGACATCGTTACGCACTTTCCGCTAATTATTTCGAGGAATTGCGTGTTGAGTTGCGGAACTCAACACCGTGCTTTTACTTTAGTACCAGAGCGAAGAAATGAAAATATTACGAAATATTGATTCATTCCCTCTAGTGGGAATCGAACCCACAACCGTCACGTTCACACGGCGGCCTCATATTTATATGTTTTTTTTAATTATATCCGCCGCTACTGCACCGTGAACGTTACTTTACAAAACTGCCTTATAACAGTGACATTCTGTACTTATAGAAACTTTAAAACAACAGTATCAAAGATAATCGAGCGAAGTGCATTCGAACATAAATACGATGTAAAATCTTAAAATGTTTTACTGTCGCAAGCATTGTTCAATGCGATACATTTCGAAAATGCATTCACATTTCCCTCATAGCCTCATAGCTTTTCATTACAATCGCTTCGGGAAACAGAGCCCCGTCGCTGGACCGCAGTAAACAGGTAATTTTACTTTGAAACATTCAATTTGAATCCGTATTGAAAAGGTAAAAGTTTAATCGATTCAATCAGAATCGACTTTCGCTAAAGATTTGCATTCAATGAATGTAATTGAATCGGGACGACGATAAAGTTCGATAGAAAACGTTAAAAGTCGTAGTACCTACTTCAAATTTTCTCGACTTGAAAAGCTACTTTTAAAGAACAGTCTTCCAGGACCAGGTCATATTGAGTGGAACTTTACTTCAGTGGTAGGTACTATTTTGTATTGGGTAAGTGTATTATTATTTGTGAGGGATTATTTTATAACAAATTAAATGATGATTTTTATGAATTTGGTGCATAATTGTACAGTGAGGACATCAAAAATCTGAGACATGATATAATTTGTCTTTTCATAAATATTGTGTTATCTGTTATTTTCTATCTCCGTGCATCTCCATCATTAAGCGCAGCAAGAAAGCAACTTTCCAACTGTGCTACACAGTATAAATACAACAAAAAATAAATTAAATCAGCTTCACGCTGTATCCCGCACACAGCAGGGTAGGCAGAGGGAATCTAGTGTTAAGACACTCCGTTCCCCACTTTCTGCCGAATTCTGGAGGCATTGTGTGTTGAGGGACAGAACTTAACGCCGAGCTTAACCTCGACACCAGAGCGAAAAATGGAAATATAAATTTAAGTAAATATTTAATCTCCTCGAGTGGGGATCGAACCCACAACTAGTCTGTTTTACAGTCACACCTCGTGCCGCTGCGCCACGACTGGCCTCAAGTATAAATATTCTAAACAAAAATATATATTTTATCTAATTTTCCTGATAGTCTGGCAAACATAACGTAACTAACTTACTAAAAGATACGTCAGGCTTTATAAGCTCCCGAGTCTACGACATGTTGGTGAAACGAGCGACCTGCGCGCATTACAGCTTTTATCTTAAAATAACCGACAGTGATGGATGACGGCGGCCGACATAATTCATTTATCTACGATCGAGGAGCGCCCGATAACCGCCCGATGCGCCAGTTTCGTCAAACCCGACTATAATTGACACTGAACAGCCGCTGACTTTAGAAAATTGTATATACTTTAAAGATTTAATAAATATATTTCTTTTTTAGTCTTAAAAAGATCAGTAACAATGTTTATATTTACTCTAAATATGGTCGTAGTTCCAACGTGTAATTCACTGAAAATTTTCTAATATAAGGCTATTGATTATATAATATAATAAAAATGTTTTAAATATAATTTTTCCCTGAATGAGTAGCGAACCCACGACCGTTGCGAGTCTATAGATTATAGATTATTTGGTACGTTATCATAGATAATTATTTATACATAATACTTTATTATGATTGATGACACTTTTACACTAAAATATTTGTTATTTGCTTGAGTAGGTCATTATTATTAGGTTTATGAAAATACGTGATGTTGTCGGTGCAGCGGAGTGCAGTCTAATGTATCGTCTGCTGCACTGAATGTCGCAGCATCAACCGCACGCACCGCAAATGGAAACATCCAGCGACGTACTATTAATATTATGTTGTAATGGTTGCTTATGTACTCGTAGCTTCTTCACTCCAAATTCATACTTTTACACACCAAATTCAAGCTTTCTAACCTCAAATTAGTACTTTTAAAATTTAAATACACATTTTTTTGACTTCAAATTCATTCATTCTTTAAGTTACAAAAATTTAAATTTGCATTTGAAATTAATATATTTACTACCAAATTATTAACTCTAAGTTATTTTAAATTATGACATAATATAATTCATTTGCCCATAACTTACGTAAACTTAGATGAATATACATAGAGTTTTCAATTTTATTTTGAAAATTTGATTTTTTGGAACTTTCTTGTATTTTAAACCGACTTCTGTAAAAGTAGAAGGTTCTCAATTTGGCTATATTTTTCTTCTATAAATGTGGAATAACAGTTATATAAATATAATTTTTTGAGAAATCCCTTAAGACTAATATGTCTAGTATACTCATAATTTTGTCAAAACTAATTAAGGCTTCAATCGTCATGTTTCTTCCATTTTTGTCATGTAGTTTCAAGACACTGCGTTTTTGCCTCGTCGGAAATCACAAAATTTTGTTGCATCTTTTTATTAGAATTCAAATAAAAGATAAAGATTAAAATAACATAAATTATGTAGACGCAGATGCTGCTAAAACTTGAATATAATAATTATAAATAAACTTTATGTCACACAGTAAACTGAAGATTGTTTAATTAATCATTTAAATTGCTGTAATATTTACGCTGAAATTCTAAAAGCTTTTAGCTCGTCTGAAATACAGTTCTGAACAGTAGAATATTAAGTACGCTTATAGAAATATAATTTATTTTAAACGGAATATGTATATTTATTTGTTATTATAAATTTATATGTTATACGGCTTCAAAATAAGATTTTCTATTTTTGAGATATATTTAATAACATATTATGTACCTACCTATTTTAAAAATGGTAAAGGTTTTATAAGCTTGGAAAGTATTTCTAAAAAAATATTTGTATTGATGTCAATTTATTGAAATTGTGTAAAGCCATATTAAAATTAAATGTAAAGATACTTTTTTAGTTTTGTCTCTTACATAGCAGTTTGATGAAGACACTTCGTTTTCCTTTCCCCACTGGGGAATGATGATGAATTAACTCCCATTCGGAAGACGGAATTGAATGCACAACTATCAACCGCTTGCTGTCCGACTGCGCCACGTTAGCCTCAATATACGGTAGCCACAATTGAGGTAAATTTACTTTGTGTAGATTAAATAAAATATATGTAAACACAATCCAATTTTCCATCTTCGCCTAGCAATCTCTTGGAAACTATTACATACCTACGTCCTAACAAAAAGTCATCCATCACAAAATTAAAGCTACCAACCGAGCGGAGCACGCTGCACATTTAAACTGCACTATTTAAATTTCACGTTAAGAGTTATTAACTTTTCTCGCAATAAAAATGTCTCAGAAGGTGCATTGCATTTGCGTCACACAATTATATTGCAAGTTATATATAGATATATATTCCGTATCTTACGGAACGGAAATATTGCATTTCCATTTGCGATGTGACTGCTAACAAGGTAGCCTTATTCGTTATAAATAACTCAGAATAAACATTCATAGAAATTTCTAGATATTTATATTCATTGCACATCTAACGAGCAGCCATCTGTTTGATATTGTAATTAGTTTAGTTATTCGTTAGGACAAAATTACATAATTATCTTCAAATTTTTGTTGGTCTTCTCTTAGTTTTTGTTCTTCGTACATTCCTATTTCTGGCGATATTGTCTCTTAGCTTAGGTACCACCATATTAGATATTTAAATTGATAGAACTTAAAAATAATTCTTAAATTTTAAAATTAAAATGATAGATTGCATTAAATGCAAATTTATATCGATTTTATTTCAGTTTCACTCTTTATTCGGCATATACCACAGAGAAAACCCAGTGTCAAAATACTTTCCAACCGAAATCCAGATCCACGTGCTGAGTGCAAAACTGAACTCTTTATTAGAGCGGGGAAATGAAAAAAAAATCTCATGAGTGAGTGGAAATCGAACCCACAACAGTCTTGCTTACAGTTATACGCTGTCTTATACACATTGGCCACAAGACTGTCCCACCTCTTTAATTGCAAAATAATAATAATAAAATTATGTTATATAAAAATATGTTAAAGGAATAATAATGTTTAATAATGATAGAATTTATATAAGTATAATGGAATATTATGTAGGTAAAAAATTATCAAATTTAAAACCTAATAATGTTTGACATTTAAAGATTCTAAGTTGAGCTTCTCTAGCGAGTTTTGATCACGTCTGACTTTTTATTGCAATTTGGAGTCAGGGCATTCCGTCAACAACTTTAAAATATTCATACTGTATTATTGAAAAAAGATTTATTGAATTAAATTGAAATATTTTCATTTGCAATAATAATATCGTTTTCTGGAAACGCTAAAATTAGTAAAAATATATGGAAATGTTACTACTATCATAATAAATTTGGATGTTGGCGTCGTTCGTCGTCGTTAAGAAATATTCCGTACTAAGTAAACATATATATTCCTAAAAATAATTAGAAAGTTTTTTGAAAACATCAGTAATTTGAATTACAATTTTTAAATTTAATACATTCGCTATCTTTTACTACCTACATATTTCGGTAGTAAAAGAAGGTAAATTACAGTTACAGATAAAAGTACAAATTTAAAAATTGCTCTTAGTAGTGAAAATAGTTATGACTAAATGCAGTATTGGGTTCCGCCGTCGGACAAGCAATCTATCAACTTGTATAACTAACGAACTCTCAACGTTGAGTTTTGAATTACTAGAACAGTGTAATGCAGAAGTATGTAAAACATAACCTAACAAGAATCGATCGAACCCTAAATAATGTCCCTAAAATCCTTACTGTCACAATATACTAATATTCTTCAAAACTATCAAAACTAGGATTTACAGTGCGTTGTAGCGTGATGTTGCCGTCTCTGATTTGTTCGACGCCGGTAACGTGATTTTGATGAGCTCTCACTCGCATCACGATAGAGATACTCGTTCGATCGGAAATTTACGATGAATCGTGATATCTTTTTAATAAGCTATCATTATAGTTAATGTTTATTAACTTAAATTAATATTTATTCTTAAATAATTTTAAGAAATAATAACTGTTAAACAGCACGAACAAGACCATATGGAATATTTCTATCTATTATCATATACTTATTTTAGTACATTAAAAGAGTATGTTATTATCAATTTAATTATACATATTGATTTGTATAATATATGGATAAATACATTATATAAAAGAGCAACTGTAGAGTTTCTTGCCGACTCTTCTCAGCAGAACTGCCTTCCAAACCGGTGGTAGCTTCTTTTTTGTTTATATGTTCATTCGACGATTCAAAAGTGCTTATAAGAGTTTATTTGAATAAATAATATTTTGAATTCGAATAAAAATATTCGAATTTTACAATTAACAACTATAAATATTAGGACATACTGTCAAATGAATCGCATAAAAGTTGTAGTTGTGTAGACAGTATGTCCAAATATTTATAAATAGACAGTTTCGTTAGCCATGATCAGTCGAATAAACTAAACAGAATGTGACGCTGCTCGTTTTATTATTCCCATATTCAAACCATTACTGGAACACAACTAACTACAGTGACAAATACTGCAGGGTAAGCGAGAACCTAAAATATTTTTACTTATTTAAACAGACAATAAATTGCTATATCATTCATACAATACAGATTCTGTTATATTTCTAATAAAAAAAAGATACAATTTATACAAAACAAGTAAAAAATATTTTTTATACGTTCCTTCATATATTTATACCATTAAAATGTATATCAAACGTAATAACTAATAACTTATATCGACGAATTAGATTCAAACGACGCGCGCACGATATTGGATCCGAATCATTCCGCCGAATATCAAAGTGGAGGCGGAGACCGTCATTTAGCAAATATTTTCCGACATCGGGCGCGCCCGGCTCGGCCGACTGACTCAATTAATTAAAGGACCATCTAATTAGTCAGCCGGACAATCAATCGACCCGACCCGCACTAGTGTTCGATCTATTGAACATTAATGTCGATTATATACGTAATTTAACCGGAATAATGTAAGTGCTATGTCTTAATATAATATAATTGTATAGTATTGTTATATAAAAAAGGTATTTTAATCTGAATATGATTAATACTTATTTAGAAAACGTATAAAAATTTGAACGTAGCGGGACTCGAACCCGCGCCTCCTGGAAACCGACCAGGCGCTCTGACCACTAAGCCATGCGTTCTCGCCAAGCTACGTCGAAATTTTTATACGCTTGTTACAACTTATTTATGTTTTTAGTATAAATAAGTATTTTTCTTTCCTAAATGTGGAATAACACTTTAAAAATGTTTAAAAATACTGAATATGATTCTTTTTTTTCAGCTTCACGCTGTACTCCGCACATAGCAGAGGCAGAAGGAACCTGGTAACCTAGTGTTACAACATTCCGTTCTTAATAATACATTCCCATTCTCCATTTTCCACCGAATTATAGACTTCGTACCGACTTCGTAACCTTTTCTTTTGATAAAGGAAAAAAATTATAGGAATCTAGTGTTAAGACACTCCGTTCTCCATTATATAGAGTGGAAGCGTCTGTGCCTCTTTTACGGAAGCACCATATAGATCACAATATTTTAAAACAGTTTAGACGTAGGTTTTTTTTCATTTCACGATGTTTATCCATACTGTATTTCGACTGACGCAGTTACAATAATTGTATTAATTATTTTATTTGAAAAAAATTTTTTTTCATTTTTTAAAAACATCTCTTTTGTTTTAATTGTATTAAATTTATAATGAGTAGTAAAAACTGTGGTTTCATTTGAAGTGGTGATGACAAAAACACTCTGTATATTGCATTTGGTATTGTGTGTTGAGTGGCTCAACGCCGCGCTTTGCCTCGACACAAGAGTCACGACTGGCCTCGTCTATACACATTATGTATATTATACCTCTATCGAGAAGCTATCTATGTATATATTGTACTAAAATTAATTAAAATGACTCAGTTACAAATTACATAATATATTGAATTGATTAAATTGATTACTATATCGCATTATTACCGCATCGCATCTAAACAATACAGACCGAATACAGTAGATCAATAGATTAATAGAATTTGATATCACAGTTGTTTACTCATTGATAAATTGGAATTAATGTGCGTCCGTCAGTTTTAAATAAAATATATATTTTTGTCGTATAATGTAACATTAAAATTTTACAAGAACATAAGAAGCAGTCTGACGCAAATAAACAATATATTAGTTTAATTTCTTTGTTGAAATAATTTTTACTAGTCTCAAGCAAACTAAAATTTTAGTCAAGTATATTTTTTTAATATAAAATTTATTTGTACTATTTTAGTTGCTACTAAGCAGTTGATTGACAATTGAATAAACATGATTTCTATACTAAATATATTTTCTACGCAAGATAGTAATTCTACTAAGCGGATAGTTAACTAACAATTGTATTGCAAATTGTAACATAAATATTTAGAACTAGAAATAACAACGTCCCAAACTATCTTCGCAGGATAAATAGCAATAAGCTCAAGTTCCTTTTGGTTTAAACTTGGAAGATTTCGAGAGCATTGTGACAAAGCAACATGAAATAGGATATTGTTCGTCGGACATCCAGCTCTACTCGCCGCAAGGTATAACGGCGACTCTTTAAGGCAAAAGTTTAAAGAAATTAATATATTGACAGTTGCATCAATACATTTTTGAATATGTTGTGTATGTTACAAAAATCATTACTGATTATACTAAAATTTGTGATGTACATAATATTAATAAAAGAAATAGGCTTAAACTGTAAATCGATTGCATCGAGTCCGTAATTCTTTCATGGGACAATGTGTACGCTTTTACAATAGAATCAGAATCATCAGAAAATGTCAGAGAATTTTCTATATCACGATTTAAAAAAGTTGTGAAAAGACATTCATGTGTTACCAAATTAATGATTTTATAAATGATAACAGGCCTTGGGAATGAAATGATCGCTCTAGTCTGTTTCAAAGGTATCATAGTCACAAATAATTAGATATGTTTTTAAAAGTGATAAAGATGGAGCGAAAGTGAAGTCCCGCTGAGTTTCTTGCCGGTTTTTCTCAGATCTGAGGCATTAACTTCAGTGATCTGGTGATAAATTGTTTGTCGTTCAAAAAATAAAGCATATAAATTCTTATTTTGAATAAAATAATTTTACTTTGACTTTGAATGAGTCGTGCTTCGTGTAGAGTTAGTCAATTCTCTTTGTGAGATTACGAAATTACTGGCGTCATTTAATTTATATTGATTTCTTTTTAAAACAATAGCTGGTATTAAACGTACACGTATAAATAATCTTTTAGTTTCACGCTTTGTCTCATACATAGTAGGTTAGGCATAAAGTACTTACTACTATATGATTTGACATTTCGTGTTTTGTTTTCCGTCGCAATTCGAAACAGTGTTCTGAGCGATAAAATTCAACGTTGCATTATGTATATGAAATTGGGGAATGAAAAATAAATAATTCCCATTTGGATGTTGGAATCGAATCCATAACCATGTCGCTTGCTGTCCGACTACGCCACGATGGCCTCGGTGGGCACAATTAATGTAATTACACTTTGTGTTAATATACAAAATATATGTATACTCAATCCAATGTTCCATCTTCCCCTAGAAATTTCTTGGAAACTATTACGTACCGACGTCCGAAACAAAAAGTCATCCATCACTAGATTAAAGCTACCAACTGAGCGGAGCACGCTGCACATTTAAATTACAATATTTAAATTTTACGTTAAGAGTTATTAGCTCTTCTCGCAATAAAAATGTCTCAGAAGGTACATTGTATTTGCATCAAACAATTATATACCAAGCTATATCTACGTACTATAGGTAGACGTTACGGAACGGTTCTAAATAGAAGATACGGAACGGAAATATTGCATTTCCATTTGCGATATGACTGCTAACGAGGTATCTTTATTCGTTATAAATAATTCAGAATAAACATCAGAATAATCATAGAAATTTCGAGATACTGATATAAGTATATACCATTCGCTGTTTGAGTTTGTACAAGCTTCAATCTGTTTGATATTGTAATTAGTTTATTATTATAAATTTTTTTATTATATAGTTTGTATATGTATTATATAGTTTTTAGTTTCACACCGTATCACTATGGGCAATCGAGGTCTGTATCAGATCAAAAATCGATAACTTTTTTATTTGTTAAGATAAACAATTGAATTTTTGCATAAGCATAAAGTATAAAATAGCGCTTAAGATAAAGTTCAGATATTATACTTTTATTGGAGTATATATATATTAAAAAAATAATGAAAAGAAGATTATTTTATTTCCTTAGTCCACACTCTTTATGTAGTAATAAAAATCTCTTCGTTGATTCTGATGAGTCCCCATAGGGACACAGGATCTTCCGCGTTTTCCAGAAGACGTCGATGGTGAGTTCTAAGGTGCTAATTCTTCAATGATTGGTAAGGTTAACAAATATTCAGAATCTAACCAATTTTCGTTGTTTCTTAAAAAAATGAATCCTTTTACCGGAACGCTTCCGTCCATCGTTTATTAAAGGAACGAATGAGATTCCTTTGAATGTTGCTGATAATAAAACACATGTTGTCTACAGAAACATGATACTTTTCTTTTAGAAATATTGATAGCTAATATTGATTGCTTCAAGTGTTTTTCCTCCTTCAATGTATGGGAGTAATAATTCACGCTTTACGTTTGGAACACTTGAAAGTATAAGTCATTTTGAAATTTAGTGAAGACACTTAACAATCAAACGTCTGTTAGTAATTTTATTGCTAATTTGTAATAATTTTATTAAATTAATTTACTCTTTTTATATAATTTTATAAATGAAGGTAGTTTGCATTTTATTGATGAGTAATACCGCAAAATATGTGCAAAATGAAGATAAACGCTCTTTTATCAATAAATAACAATAATTTAATTGAAATTTACTGCAATCTAATCAATTAAATAGTACAACATTAGAAATTTCAATAGATAGAGTTTTCTTGTTCCCTGACTTGTATCGTAGTTTTCGTGATAACTTCTAAAACCGCTCGAAACCGCAGCTGATTTTTATAAATGTTATTTATGAATATCTGGACTGTAAAACAACATCAAATGTAACGCGTCGGTAGACGTCGGTAACTGTCAAAAGTCTCGATGAACTTTAAACACGTACCTTTTTTCTCTTCACTTTTTGTTAATATTTTTTATAGGAATATAGTCACAATATCCACAATATAATAATTGTTTTAAAATCTACATACTATAGGCTTTAAAAATATATATCACTTTATACATATTTGCATATTTTTTTAAGGAAATTAAGTTTAAAATATCGATGCGAACAACCTGAAATAGACATTCTTACGTATTACAATTTCTCATAATAAAAAAATATATTCCAAATGTAATTCACGAAAAAATAATTCATTACATTAAAGGTCCACTATTATACTATTTAAAAAAAATATAAAGTGCGTCAGGGACGACTTTAGTAAAAATGAATTTTGATCTGCCGTTGTTCTACCATTATCCATAGTACGTATCCCGTACTGAGCAGGATAGGCAGATGGAACCTGAAAATCTAATGTAAAGCCACTCCTTATTAAGTGTTGAGTGGCGCAACTCAACACCGTAATTTACCTAGTTACCAGAGCGAGGAAAATGAAAATATGAAATATTTTATTTCCTAGAGTGGGAATCAAATTCACAATCTGTCACGTATACAGTCGCACGCTTATATCCCTCCGTCACCACGGTCTCGTACAATACTGCCCTACATCTTTAATTGCAAGATGTCAGGTTCACGCTGTATCCCGCACACAGCAGGGTAGGCAGAGGGAAACTAGTGTCAAGACAGTCCGTTCCCCACTTTCTACCGAATTCTGGAGGCATTGCGTGTTGAGTGGCAGAACTCAACACCGCGCTTAACCTCAACACCAGAGCGAAGAAATGGAAATATAAATTTAAGTAAATATTTCATCTCCTCGAGTGGGGATCGAACTCACAACCAGTCGGTTTTACAGTCACACTTCGAATATAAAATTATCTTATATTCGTGTAAATGGAATATTAACGTTTGATAATTTTAAAAATTATATAAGAAACCATAAAGAATGGATATTACATTACACAATTATCAATTTTAAAGCGTAATACTATTGAAGTCATATTGGATATTGAAGTTATATTAAGAAATGTGTCGTACATATCGTATTTTGTTAACCCCAGTTAACGTGCTTATTTCTAATATATATGTCCTCTCCCTTCTCTTCTCCCTTCATTACATATTTTTTGGAATTCGATTGACTAAAATTCGATTGAGTATTTTTACTCAATCGCTACTACTACTACTAGACATATAAAACAAGAAGGTAAATTAAATTACTTATAACTCTGTACTGTCAAAAGGTATCCCAATGCGCCACAAGCGCTTCAGTGAATATAATAATACCTATTATTCTGCAGAACTATCATTACTAGGATTTCCAGTGCATTGTAGCGTGATCTCGCCGTCTCTGATTTGTTAGACGCCGGTAACATGATTTTGATGAGCTCACTCGCATCACGATCACCGATACTCGTCCGATCGGAAATTTATGATGAATCGTAATCTCTCTTTAATAAACCATCACTATTGTTAATGCTTATTATGTTCTGATTAGTTTTACGTTACTCTTATATTATGTGCTGCACAACGTAACCATTATATTCTTTGTATGTATACAGAGAGTTTTTATTAGCATTACTTTAAAGGAAACCACAGTTTTAACTATTCTAGAAAATCCTAATACAAATAAAAAAAATATTATTTTTTCCAAAAATGTGAAAGTGTTTTTTTGAAACAAAATAAATAATCAAATTATTGTTGTAAAATAAAACACCGTTTGTCAAGAACGACGCACGCACACATAAAACTATCAAAAGGGAACCGCCGCAAACGCTTCATTCCAAAATCGAGTCGTAGGTATTGGCGGCAAAGTTCCAAGTTGTTTAACTTTTAGTAGTATTTCGTAGTATGTGTTTACGTTATTGGTTTCTATGCGTCACACGAGATACAGATTTGGTCAAACAAAAAAAACTTATGTCTAAGTTGTTCGTATCTTGATTAATATCTTTAGTATTGGGTTTAAAATAATGTAGCCTATATGTTGTTCCCGTAAAAGGGGCGCTGACGCTTCCTTCCTGTATTTTACTGAAATTAATTAAAAAGTATCAATTACAAATTTCATAATATATATATATTGAATATATTACATTGATTACTATATCGCATTATTACCGTCTAAACTTTTTTTAGTTAAAAAGTTATTTTTAATTTTTTTTTTATATTAGTTTAGATGTGAGCAACAACTTGAATGCACATGTAAAGTTAGCCTATAATTGAGACATACTTTGTATCAAAATATTTAAAAATGTTTGTAAATTATTGTGGTCTTAGTATGTAACGTTGGCTTCCTAATAAATAAATAAAATAAATAAACAATACAGAGCGAATACAGTAGATTAATAGATGAATAGAATTCACCATTACAGTTACTTATCATTGAAAATTGGAATCAATATTCAGTCAGTCAGTTTTAAATAAAATAATTAAAAGTTTGTTTCGTAAAATGTATCACTTAAATTTTATAAAGAGATAGTTTGACGTGAATAGGTAATATCAACATATTAATTTAATTCTTTTGCTGAAGTAATTTTTACTAGTCTTCCTCATAACTTAAAAATCTAGTCAAGTACAACATTCATTTTAATACTTCATTTGTTTGTACCATTTACTTACTTAGTCTCCGAATTTACTTTTTGATTTATAACAAATAAATATGATTTGTATATTAAATAAATAAAGTATTCTCTTATTTTAAGCCAGTCGTGGCACAGAGGCACAAGCGTGTCTCACTCACCCACTCTGACTACCACACTATAGTCATTCAGCAAAGCGGCTGATAATTGTATTGTAAATTGTAACACAAATATTTAGAACTATAAATTCATAATAACGTCCCAAACTATCTTCACAGGACGAATGCACAAATGCTTGGGCTTATTGCAAAAAGCAATAAGCCCAAGTTTAAACCTCTTGGTTTAAACTTGGAAGATTTCGAGAACATTGTAACAAAGCAACATGAAATAGGATATTATTCTTCGGACATCCAGCTCTATTGCCGCAAGGCATGACGGCTAATGAGTCGTGCTGCGTGTAGAGTTACGCCCAATATTAATAATCTATCTCCTACGTCAATCTTCGATTGTTCCATATATCTATCCTATCTAGAGATTGGATAGATATATGGAACAATCGAAGATTGACGTAGGAGATAGATTATTAATATTGGGCGTTAGTCAATTCTCTTTGTGAGATTATGAAATGTCGAATACATCGCAGTTTTAACTAGTTAATGCGCTAAATTAGCATTGTATTGTACACCACACCGATGTGGTAGGATATTACAAGCTGCTTTATAACACGGAAAAATGATTTAAAAAAATCATTTTTGAGAAATGATCTTAAATGTAATCTCTTTATTTCTTTAATATAATACTTTCTGTTTTCTTAACTCTTGTCTCTTTTTTAATGGATACTTAATTTAAAAGGCACCCTTTTAAACATTGTTTATGCCAGCCGATGTAATTCAACAGTCGCATTGTAGCGGACTCGTATTTAGAAAGGCATCATTTGCATTACCATAGTCAGGCTAAATGAGAAACCTAATGACCTTAATAAATAACTTTTAGAAGTATGAATTGATACGAAATAGCCTGTGATACGAAACTACAGAAAACGAATAGAAAAATAGTCATTGTATAGGAGTAAGGCGAAACAGGTCATTAAAATCACGTTACCGGTCTGAACGAAAGGAAACACACAACAACATAGTTCAGTTTGTTAGTAGTAGCGACTTATAAGCAATTTCAAAGTAATATCATAGCCTCATTTCAAGAATAAAATAACATTCTATATATACTCTACTACAAAGAAATAAAATAAAAGATTCGGCGAATGTAAAAATTCCATAGCCACACTATAATTACAACATACTCTATAATAAATTATTGTTTAAAAAATAATTTAATGTTAGAAAATAATTTATTTTAAGATTTTATGTGATAAATAGACCTCAAAAGGATGCTTCTCGACCGAGTACCTAGTGGTTGTACTATTACATAGTAGCTTAAATCTTAATTTGGCATATTTACAAGAACATACATAAAAATATTCGGGCGAATTGAGAACTTTGCCCGTTTTTAAACTCGGTTAAAAATGAGATCTCCTCTTTTTTTAAGTTGGTTAAAAAATGCAACAATTGAGGAATCTTATTTCTGGCGAAAAATTTTAACAATGTTTTTCCCCTGAACTATTACAGTAAAAGTAGTACAACTACTTAGACCATCTGTGGTCTTCATCATCGGCCCCACGTCACCAAATTGTGATTTCAGAAAGCAAAGAGTCTTTACAAAAAATACTCAAATCCTTGTAAGTGTGCCTATAAAATTTAAAGAGTGCCTTCGATTTCTCCAGGATTCCATCATCAGATCTTGAAGTGATCACTATGGGTGGTCCCCTGTGAGGTATACCCTTTCAAACAAAAAATAATTATCCAAATCAGGTGTCTTCGAATAATGGCTGAACATACATAAAACAAAGATACCGATAAATTGAGAACCTCCTTTTTTTGAAAATTAGTTAAAACTTCACTTTTTAAACATTCAGTCGTTCCTTATTTTTTTCTTAAATATAACTTACAAGACTCAATAAATTCTATGAATCCACGTTTCGTGCATAAAACTTTTGCGGCGCAAAAAGAATATAAAATTGCTCTCCACTGATTTCTATTCAATTTTCTAGAATATAGCGGCGTGACCTTAATGTACTGACCTGAATGTACATTTCTGACGATCCCTCGTTATCAGTCCACGTTGCAAATGGCAATAGCAATGACAATATTTCTATGTCATAAAACTGACAAGGTATTATTGTTCTCTTGGATATTGTAGATAGGGCAAGACTTTGAGAGATCCATAAAGGCGTCATTAACTATTCGTAGTATTGTCCACAATATAATAGTAAATATAAAACTTAAACATTTTTAAGACTTTTACATATTTTACGACGTAAACATAGAAAATCACTAATATTGTCACCCCCCACCGATCCATCCCAACATCTAACTTAAAAAATACATTTACAAAGCTCCTAAAATCGTATAAGTAAAAATTTATTTATAGATATAAAAACCACACTGAGCAATAGTAAGTATTTAAATAATGTATATACAACGCGATTCGACGATTCACCTTTTTTAAAGGATGACTTTTTAGAGGAAAGTGTTATGAAATTGGGCCTTTCAGAGACTAATAAAATTGAAATGATGAACCAGTCTGTCCATATATAAAATAAAAAAAAGGTTTGAAATTTATTCTGCTAAAACTTTGTAGCTAACAAAGGTTTATTAATTTTTTATTTTAGAGACATCAACGTTGTAAAATGTTTATTTTCAATTATACGAAAATAAATGTAGGTATTTTGCAACGTTGTTGTTACAACTGATAAAAGCAATTATCTCGTTGAATAGCTTTTTACGACATGTGTCACTTTCAGCTCAAAAATAAAGAGTCTGTGTTTTTTATATATGGGATTTTTTTCTATATATGGGGATATATAGCAAGGAAGGAAGAATGAACTGCACTTCGTTTCACAATGGACGTTAAGTTGTGGAACTCAACGCCGCGTTTTGCTTGTAATCAGGGTGGGAAAAAATCTCATATTTCAAATATCTTAAATTATGCCATCTATATTTTTAGCACAATTTCATGCTTTTCTGAAAATAAAACCGAAAATGAAACGACAAAATTAATAAAAGAAACGAAAAAGAAGTAAAAGTATCTCGTGCAAAATTACCATAATTGCTAGGAAGGTAATCTTTTTTACTTTTTATTATGTTTAAGTTAGTCATCGTTCGGAACCAGTTACAATCAATCAACTCCAATAAAATGTCTCAAAGTGAAATTACCTGTTTCCTATCCTCCATCAACCGATTCTGTAGGATAATTAATTGCCCGAGGGACTTCTTTTATACGAAAGAAAGATATATATATTTTCTAAATTTATATTCAAACCTTGTTTAGGCATATTGTAATATTTAGCTGTAATAATGTTTTGATCGTGCAATGAAAATAGACTTCGTTTATATTAAAGCATACCGGTCCTTTGAATTTCATTTTCGAATGTAATATTTTTCATACCACTTCTTAAAAAAAGCGAAGGAAATTGCCTAAGTTATTCTAAAAGAAGCTTTTGTTTTTGAAACTAATGATGTTGATATGACCCATATAATGAACATAGAGTTTTTTTGTCTTGTTACCAGAGCGAAGTGATGCAAATATTAATATATTAAAATTCATTTTCCCGAGTGGGAATCTAACCGAAAAATCTTAATATTATTTAGAACATACTGAACTGAAAAGTATTCCATATTATATATCTTAGGAAAACTATTAAATGAAAATGAAAATGGAAAAATATTAAAACCACAATCATTTTAAAATTGACTACTATTAATAAATACTGGAACATTACAGCCAAAGTAAATACGAAGAAGCTATAAATCAAGGGTAAATGGCGTAACTAAAACAAAACCCAGCACAAATCAGAAAGAACATTCGAGATTCATTAAATACTCGTCTAGCAGCCTCGGAAGTATTACGAGGGACAATACAGCGGTTTTATTGTTGTCATTTCGTTTGTAGGTAACGGCGTGGATCGATGACAGATATTTAAATGGTACCAGTGTGACAAGGTTCCGGGTTCCGTGAACAAGTTACGACCGCCCACTTTGTCCCTGCCGTCGGGACTCCACAGAAAGATGTTCTACGTTGTCATTCTAGTTCCTATGTTAATGCGGTTTGTTTAGTACTAAATAATTTCTGTTTTGTGTACGCGGTCAGGTTGAAGTCATTAGTTTCATTCACATTATGTAAACCATATCGGTTTATGATTGTTTGATATTTTTATTGTTTAACATTAAACATGAATTGAAATGATAAGGAAAAATGTTAATGGTGCCATAGTTGCGGATTCAAATCTCTTAATATATTTTTAGTAAACATATACTTTCAAAAGTTTTGATACTCTCGATGATATGATTGATACGTTTCGCCACGCGGTACAAATCTTAAGATATAGGCAATTACGGATTTATATCTTCTCTAAAGAGATTATTATTTTATATACAAGTATTTTATTTATAGATTAAAATGAAAGAAAAACCGTGCTCAAAGAATTATTTATGCTGAAATCGTGGCAGTTACTACCAACGTTGTTTATAAAAGATCAAAGCTGATACGACATTCAAGCAACATTCAGGTGACTCATAAAACAGCTGGAAAATTACTTAAAAAAGTAATTGATTAAATAGTTTGTAAACAATTATAATAGAAAACGTAGAAATGAAAATATAAATTTATTTGAATTATATTTAAGAAAGATACTGGAGGAACGTCACGTAAATAGCATGAGGACGCTCCGGAGGGCATGTAAGTAGAGGTTGATGACAGTGGACGAGGCGAAAGAGGTATGTAGAGACCGTCGCGTTTGGCGCTCCGTTCTCTCTGACTACCCGCTAGGGATAAAGCGTGAAGCTAGTAGTAGTAATATTTAAGAAATGAAAATATAATTTTATTTCACTTTATATTTTCATGTCTTTGCTCTGGTTTCAAGGCAAAATGCGGCGTTGAGTTCCGCCACACAACACGCAATACCGCGAAAAATTCAGCGGAAAGTGCAGAATGGAGTGTCTTCACACTAGGCTCCATCTGTCTATTCTGATGTATGCGGGATACAGCTGATAAAAAAATATTTTATAAAAATTAAAAACCCTGTAACACACGCGTAGCTCTTTGGCGTGAAGTAAAACTTTTACGTAGCTTAGGTGCTACGAATAATAATATCAGTCTAGCAACAGTGGAACAACAGTTGTAAGGTTGCTTATTCAGAGTGCTACAATTGAATCGAAGGAAACTAAGTTGCCAATAGTGCGCTAAGTGTTTACTATTTAGTACGATGTACCGCCTTAATGATGGTACTTAATAGTTAAATTAAAAGTAGATGCAAATATATTGTATTAGTTAGAATTGACGTCTATGTGGCTTACTCGGGACCTTGTTCTACCAATATAACGATAATAACTGTCAGTTTAAATTCCGATTGTCTACATTTGTATTAAAAATGGTTTATTTTCTCATATAGCTGTCGGTATTGAATATGATTGATAATATATGTATTAAAAGAAAAATTACAACAAAATACTTTAAAATGAGCATAAAAGTATGTGAAACGATGTTATTCTTTATTTATGACTTTATAGTAAGCTTGCACGTTACTCCAGCTATTTATCTTTATTATATGCAGAAAAATGGCGAATTCCTGAGCGAAATGCGAAGCACGTCGGCACGTATAGCATTAAAGATGCCAAAATGCCAAGCAAATTTTAGGTAACCCCACAACTTTTAACTTTTATAAAACAGTAATATTTCTTTACCTAATATGCATATAATATACAGATACTCAAATTCTGGCAGATATTCACCTTCAGTTAAATTATTGAACGTCGACAATTTTTTATATACCTTTTGCGGTATTTATATTGAGACAAAATTGTTTCATCGTTCATTTAGTATCTTTTTACGTTTTCGAGGCTAGTCGTGGTGCAGGGGCACAAAGTGTGACACGATAGATTGTGGGTTTGATTCCCACACCCCACGTGTGAGAATCAAACCCACAATCTGAAATGAATCACAGAATGAAATATTTAATATTTTCGTTCCTTCATTTTGATGTTGAGGCAAAGCGCGGCGTTGATTTCCGCCACTCAACACGCAATGCAAAAATTCGGCGGAAACTGGCAAATGGAGTGTCTTACCTCTGTCTATCTTGTTGTGTGCGGGATAGCAGTGAGGCAAAAAAAACGTTTTTAATATCGTTCGTTCATAACAGACAAGGTATTAAATACAGAGGAATTAATTAAACCTAGACCCTCGTTACCTTACTTTATCGCGTCGCTTGTCGATACAAGGATTACCCACTGGTGGCTCCGCTAATAACATAAATTGTATAATTTAATACGAGTTCACAAGATTTTTAATAAATATAAATTATGATTTATTGCTATTTTACATTGTAACAATATCTAAATATGTTTATATTTTTTTTAGATATAGCGCTTAGATTAATTTACTTCAATAATATGTAATATTTTTTACTAATTTAGAAATATTTTTTAAGTATTACACTTAAGTCCTCTAATTTGTAATTCCTTAAAGTATTCCTATAATAGAGGCCAGTCGTGGCGCAGCGGCACGAGGTGTGACTGTAAAACCGACTGGTTGTGGGTTCGATCCCCACTCGAGAAGATGAAATATTTACTTAAATATATATTTCCATTTCCGTGTCGAGGTTAAGCGCGGCGTTGAGTTTTGCCACTCAACACGCAATGCCTGCAGAATTCGGCAGAAAGTGGGGAACGGAGTGTCTTAACCCTAGGTTCCCTCTGCCTACCCTGCTGTGTGCGGAATACAGCGTGAAGCTGATTTAATTTTTTTTTTCCTTAAAGTATTCCTGCCATGTTCTGCGTAAAGTTACAGAAATTTGTTATGAAAAAAGATTATATGTTAAGTATGTCTAAGAATTTTAAATTGAATTTGTTATATGTTAAGGTTGTTAACTACAGTAATATTTTCAAATAACTAACTAAACTAAAACAATTTCCATTAAAAAGATAAGTTTACGATTTATAACTTAGAATATATATTTTCAATAAAATAAAAGAACTTCAGTAGTTTTTGATTTTAATTGTTCATACATAGGTACATAATTCAATTTTGTTTTCAGTTTCACGTGTTATCCTGTGCATTATATAGCAGGGCTGGGAGAGAACCCGAGCCAACGACAGTTTTTTACTTTCTGGCCAAACTAGAGGCAATGCTTGTAGAGTAAGGAAATTCAACGTCGTACTTTGTCTACCAGAGCGAAGAAATAAAATTAATTATTACACTGAGCCGAACCCACAACTATCACTATTCAATCAAACATTTTCTCACTGTGCTACCACTCCCTCCATGTATGTGTTACCTACATGTATACATGGATAACATTAAAATAATATTCAAATCAAAAATCACAATATATATTTTTTTTCATACATAAGATCTAAATGTACATTAAAATATTATGATATGTTTCTACTGAATTAACCCAAAAAGCCACAAATGTATTATGATGAATGAATGTAATGGATGTTCATTATTTCTGTGTTCCTTTAATATCTTTATAGTGGAATTATATTATTGTTAGAGCTGTAATCAGTCATTTACTACTAATAATAGTAGTAGGTATTTATAGTTAGTCCAGATTTTAATTTTATATGACATTAAATATTTTTTGGCTTAAGACAACGAAATAAAATATTGTTGATGTATTTTGCTATAAATTATAATAATAAATATAATTTTAAGTTACAAGTTAGTTTCCTTATTCCGCGAAGAAAAGTCTATTTAAATAAATATTTTATTATTTTATAATCTACATAAATATCGATACATAATATTGCACATTTCATATATCAATACATGAATATTTTTAAAATATTGTATAATGTGTATGTAGATAGATGCCAGCTGTAGTCATGTTTAGACATGTTTTATTATTTTGATTATTATTTTAGCAATATAAATAAATATTTTAGCAATGCAACATACCAGAGCGAAGAAATGAAAATATGAATAAATAATAACTCGTTTTTCCCAAAGGGAATCAAACTCTCAACCGTCGTAATTACAGTCACACACTTGCGCCTTTGCGCCACGACGATGTCCAAAATGAATCGGATAAATGTTTATATTTAAGTTTATTTATTCAAGAAAAGATTCAGTAAAGTCTAAACTCCAAGTGTCAATAACACGAAAATAAAGGTAAAAAGTTAAGTCGAACAGAAAAGTAAAACAGTTGACACACAACATACATTAACATGATAAATGTAAATACTATTTTATAAATTGTCAAAAAAGTATTCGGCAATTTATAAAACACGTGATGGGCGGAGGTCCTCAGTGAATTTTAAATTGAATTCAATTTATTAGGAAAAATGTAATTTTTTTTGGAACCTTTATATATGAGACGAGTGGGCGCGCGCAGCTTTGCCCGCTTATTCACATCCTTATGGGTGAAAAAACCACGTGTTCAATAAAATATTTTTAACAGTCTGAATTTCAATTTTAATAAAAATCGGTGGCGATTTAAAGATTTTTCCATACAAACTTTTAACCCCCTATTTGCATCCTTAGGGGTGAATTCTAAAAAACCATGAAACACGTGTTCATGAAATATTTTTAAGAGTCTGAATTTCAAATTTTATAAAAATTGGTGCCGATTTAAAAAAAGATTCATACAAACTTTCAACCCCTATTTCATCTCTTTAGGGTTCAAATTTTTCAAAAATCCCTTCTTAATGGGTGTCGAGATTACAGAAATAAATATCTGTCCAAATTTTACGTTTCAATACACACGCTGTGCGTGCGTCTTACCTCAGTCAGTCAGAACATGTCCTTTTATACTATATAGATTATCCTTAAAGACCATGCAATAATTATAGCATTAATGGTTCCTAAAAGGATTTGAGTCGAAAATATATAGCTACAATAATAAATACAATATATAAATGTATTAGAAACTAAATAAATTTTGAGAGGTAGATTTGATTATTTATGTGACTGTGAACACAATAGGTTGAGGAATCGAATCCCACTGGAAGAAGGGAAATATTTAATATTTTTATTTCTCTCTCTCTCTCTCTCTCTCGCTCTCTCTATCTGTCTGGTGACGTGAAAAAGAGTATCAATCAACACACAATGGCTCCGGAATACGGCGGAAAATGGGAAACGGAGTGTCTCAACTCTTGGTTCCCTCTGCCTAACCTACTGTGTGTGGGATTCAGTATGAACCAAAAAAAAAAATCATATACCTGTCCATACAGAACATGTAAGACCAACTAATAGTTTGAAACATAGCGAATATTATATATCTCCTGCAACGTGTAACAGTATGTACCTTGAGTATAAGTTAAAAATAAATAAATAAATAAAATAAAATATGCATGGCAATACACATAAATAACATAGTTAATTATGAATAATATAAACTATATATTTTTAATAAAATATTAATCGAGACGAGTTCGTGTATTGTCGTCCCGAGTGTCGCGACCGTCATTCTGTCTATATAGGTGGGTGCAGAACTCGGAAGGCAGCGGTCGAGTCGAACTATCAAGTACTACGGTACAAATAAATATGATGCACATAAAAACTCGTACCAAATGTATAATAAATATAATGTGATAATTGGAAGCCTATAATGGCACGATCTTTTAGGATCGAATTTCTTATAAAGGCAATATATGTGTAGGAGCGACACATATTGTGGTTCATAGTGATCTTTGACTATGTCGTGGCTGATGCCGTCTCGCAGTACGCTCGCGATACGTAACCTATGCTTGTATGGCGTTGGTCGTTGACATATTGTATACCACTTCTACGACTTGGTATACGACTAGTAGGTGTGTGGTGCTATTTTATGTCCCAGCTCCGGTGTATGTAGTAGTGTCCGCCTGTCTCATACGGGTGTGTGGTGCTATTTTATGTCCTGGAACTCTGGTGTATGTAGTAGTGTCCGCCTACGGTTCGAGACACGACTGTGGGGTGTGTGCCGTGCGTTTATTTAACATATCGGCCGCCTTGCGGTAGTGCGTTCGTTCCAACGACTTAT
>JAATLQ010026885.1:47780-67629 GCA_013421005.1 Heliconius erato x Heliconius himera
CAATTCAATCTTAATAAAAACTTCAATCTTAATAAAAACAAGCGTAACAAGTACCTTCAGAAAGATCATACACAAACGTCCCGGAGAGTTCAATAAGACTGTTGCAGCCGCAGTCGGGTAGGAATTCACGCTGTAGGGGAGGGGAGGTGCCCGTACTCTTTCTTCCTTTTATTATAACTAATTCGCAGTTATAGTGGAGAGGAAGATAGGACGCGCTTTTGGCTTTGACGAGCTTTGAGTTATGACAATGTGATATTGTCGAGATTCCAGTTATCTAAATAACTGACACAAGAACAACTTCTGATGGCAAATATCTTATTAAAGCGATACCTTCTAATGGCATAATATAAAATTCTTAACACTGTTACCTCTGAATCTCTAAAAGATTTTGGGTTCTTTACGATCACAACTATAAACGGTTCTAACCACTAGACACATCACGAGCCAAGGCATTATTTATAAAATAAAATTAGCTTCACGCTGTATCCCGCACACAGCAGGGTAGGCAGAGGGAACCTAGTGTTAAGACACTCCGTTCCCCACTTTCTGCCCAATTCTGGAGGCATTGCGTGTTGAGTGGCAGAACTCAACGCCGCGCTTAACCTCGACACCAGAGCGAAGAAATGGAAATATAAAATTAAGTAAATATTTCATCTCCTCGAGTGGGGATCGAACCCACAACCAGTCGCTTTTGCAGTCACACCTCGTGCCGCTGCGCCACGACCGGCCTCAATATTTATTATTTATTAAATAATATTTTAAAAGGTGTTTGGGATATCAGTTACAAACGGAAACAAGTTCCGTTTGTATCAATACTTTATAAATGTAATATTTGTGCTATAGAGATCAAAATAACTTACAACTGACTCGTATTGTTTACTTGCTAATATAAAAGATGTCTATATATTTATTTTTCTTTAAATAAATTGTGATTGTAAATTCTGTGTCAATCGTGTGTAACGAACCCTAAAATAATTAAAATTGAACAGAGGAATTACTCACGTTAAGCATACATACATAATATATGTTTTATTCAAGCATTGCTATTTCGAAACTGTAGCGTTAGCGCTCCGTTCTATAGATAAACCGTGAAGTTAAGTTACTATTTCGAAGTGCTGTGTGCTCTCACTCGTACCAACATAACAGAAAAATTGTCCCTTAGTTTCTTCTGCCTGAACCAAGGTACCAAGTTTATCTGAAAATAATGAAAAAAATCTGAAATATTCACGTACCAATTATGTATTGATGTTCAGAATGTCAGTTACATATTTCCACAAATACTTATTAAAAAAATCGACAAAATTAGTGTCGAAAAAACACGTGTGATGGTTTGTGTTTTTTACAATGAGGATTCTTTTTTCAGTTAATTTGGGCTCTTTTACTGTACAAATGATGAACATGTCGACCTGTTTATTCATCAACGAGCAGCATATGTCACAATATAGGTAAAAGATCAAAAATAATATTTTATATAGAAAGACAAACCACTAGCCACCAAACCAAGAGAGATATATCTCTCAGGGTCTCACTTTGCAAGTGACATTACCTAGCTGGCTGAAGCTTCAATTGAGTAGACTACCTTGAGCGGCTTGAAATACCAGCTGTAATTGGTTCTTGCTAATCCTAAGCATGTAAAATACCACAGATATCGACTGTCGGCCCTTTATTTCAAAGTCGAACAAATTCAAATAAAATATGTAGGTATAACATAATTTTTAACATAAAAACGCGACTTCAAACAGTTAACTATGCAAATTTAAGACTTATTTGATTTTCTCATGGATAGCGGCGTCCTTACAAATAGTGAACAAACAAACAGATAGAACTTTTGTTGTTTGGTTTTCTTTGCTTCGATTATTCAATTATTATTTTTTTTTTCAATTGATATATTGGTAGTAGTAGGATAGGAAAGTCGTAAATTATAAAAATCTTTTATGACTTTTCTATCATATCCTTTACTTTTACAGGATGAAAAACAATAATTTGCTGGCTGACTCGGCTAGCTAGGAAATGTATAGATAAGACTTTTTAACAACATATTTCATGCCTAACTCCTTGTTAGTAAGTAGGTACATTTTGAGCCACTTAAGACTCTGTGTAGTTGTTGAGATTGATGGGCTCTACGTAAAGAATTAGGGAACAGCTCCTTCATATTGCCACACATAAACACATTGAACGTAATTACAATTTTTATCAAAAAAACAACTTCAACCGGATCCCATAATCAGAACCTACCCAAAATTTCATTTACTCTTGAAGTGTATTCAATAAAAAGTCTGTTGGCGTCACATTGAGTTATTCGCTCATTTATCGAGCATATTTAAGATAAATGCAAATTTAAGACTTATGTAATTTTCTCATGGTCAACACAATATTGTCAGAAATGGACACACGAGAAGCACCAACTTTCAATTACACACAGTTAAAAATTATGAGATCGCGTTGATATAATATTATATTATATATATATATATATATATATATATATATATATATATATATATATATATATATATATATATATATATATATATATATATCTCATATACTAACTATCATATATCTTTAAATATTAGAAGCATTTGTATACACTAGGTTCCCTTTGCTACCATGCAGCGTGGAACTGAAAAAAAATCCTATACATCATAGTTTTAAACAAAGCGTCTAGTTGACTATTGTTGAGTATTGCAAATTGTAACACAAATATTTAGAACTATAAATTCGTAATAACGTCCCAAACTATCTTCGCAGGACAAATAGCAATAAGCCCAAGTTTAAACCTCTTGGTTTAAACTTGAAAGATTTCGAGAGCATTGTGACAAAGCAACATGAAATAGGATATTGTTCGTCGGACATCCAGCTCTACTTGCCGCAAGGTATAACGGCTAATGAGTCGTGCCTCGTGTAGAGTTAGTCAATTCTCTTTGTGAGATTACGAACTCTCGCATACATTGCTGTTTTAACTGGTTAATGCGCTTAGTTACCATTATATTGTCCACAACGATGTGGTAGGATATTACAACCTGCTTTATAATATTGAAAAATAAAATTTTAACCAGCCAACCAGTTTTACCACTGGCTGATAAAGTCTAGCCTTATCTGATAGATAAGCTGTAATTTTTAGTTTCAGAGATCTCGCATAGCAATATCTACTAGATACACATTTGACATATTAATTTCTTTTTTACATACTTATAAAATTTAAAAATGTTACGTGTAAAAAATGATTTACTGTGAATTATTACCTACTATTATCTTTCATTAATGAGAAAATTATTGATGAAAATGTAATAAACAGTTATTTTGTATTTTCTTGTCTTTCTTGTCTGTAAAATAGCATTAATTACTAGATTACTATCTGAAACTTTATTCGTAACCGGTGAAACTGGCCCTAATGTCTTTATTTCTAGAATTTCCTACTTTCTATTTTCTTAATTTTTATCTCTTTTTTTAATGGATAAAGAACTTAGGGTGCCTTTTAAACATTGTTTATGAGAGCTGATGTAGTTCAACAGCCGCATTGTAGCGGGCTCGCATTTAGAAAGGCGTCCTTTGTATTAAAATAGTCTAGCTCAATAAGAAGCCTAATGGCCTAAATAAATTACTTTTAGAAGTACGAATTAATTGCCTGTAATACGAAACTATAGAAAACGAATAGAATAATGTTTATTGTATAGGAGTAAAGCGAAACAGGTCATTAAAATGACGTTACCGGTCTGAACGAAAGGAAACACATAACAACATAGTTCAGTTTGTTAGTAGTAGCAATGTAGCAGCAATTTTAAGATAATATCGTAGTCTCAAAAATTATTGTATTGTTGGGAGTCCGAATTCCTTATAGTTCAAGATAAGAATGAAATGAAAAATCATAACTAGATATTTTAATGTTTATTTAATTTTTAAGACGATAATGAAGAAAAATTTGGAGAACGTAAAAAACCTAAAGCCATACAAAAAAAAATAAACTCGTATTGTAAACGTTCAGTCGTTCCTTATTTTTTTTCTTAAATATAACTTACAAGTCTCACTAAATTCTATGAATCAACGTTTCGTGCATAAAACTTTTGCGGCGCAAAAAGAATTTAAATTGCTCTCCACTGAATACTATTCAATTTTCTAGAATATAGCGGCGTGACCTTAATGTACTGACCTGAATGTACATTTCTGACGATTCCTCGTTATCAGTCCACGTTGCAAATGGCAATAGCAATGACAATATTTCTATGTCAAGAAACTAACAAGGTATTATTGTTCTCTTGTATATTGTAGATAGGGCAAGACTTTGAGAGATCCATAAAGGCGTCATTAACTGGTCATAGTATTGTACTCAATATAATAGTAAATATAAACTTGGAATATTTTCAAGATTTTGACATAATTTACGAAGAAATTTACTAATGTAGTCACCCCTAATAAGCGGGCGAAGCCGCGCGCGCCCTCTAGTCTATATATATAAAAGGACATGTACTGACTGACTGAGGTAAGACGCACGCATAGCCGTAACCGCTGATGGTAGAAACGTGAAATTTGGACAGATTTCCAAATTTCACATTCGGATGAGTTCATTTTCATAATTTGGACATCCACTAAGAAGGGATTTTGAAAAATTTTAACTCTAAAGAGATGAAATTGGGGTTGAAAGTTTATATGGAAAAATATTTAAATCGGCACCGATTTTTAAAAAAATTGAAATTCAGACTCTTAAAAACATTTCATTGAACACGTATTTCATGGTTTTCTAGAATTCACTCCCTTTACGGCGTAAACAGAGAAAATCACTAATCTCCGATCCATCCCAACACTAAGCTTGAAAAAAGCTTTTACAGAGTTCCTAAAATCGTATAAATAATAATTTATTTTTAGGTGAATAATCATACTATGAAATAGTGATTATTTAAATAATGTATATACAACGCGATTCGACGATTCACCTTTTTTAAAGGATGATTTTTTCGAAGAATATGTTATGAAATTGGGTTTGTCAGAGACTAATGAAATTGAATTGATGAACCAGTCCGTCCAATATATAAAATAAAAAATATTGTCTGAAATTTATTTCGTCAAAATTTCGTAGCTACCAATTTTATTATACACTACTACAAATTTATAAAATTTTTATTATAGAGATATAATTGAAAATAAATGTAGATATTTTACAACGTTGTTTGTACAACTGATAAAAGCAATTATCTCGTTGAATAGCTTTTTACGATATGTGTCACTTTCAGATCAAAAATAATGAGTTTGTGTTTTTTAGGTTTATGATATATATGGATTTTACAGACATAGCAAGGAAAGAAGAATGAACCCACTGCACTCCCTTCCACTATGCACTTTGAGTGGTGGAACTCAACGCCGCGTTTTGCTTGTTATCACGATCGGAAACAAATCTGGTCATATTTCAAAACATCTTAAAATATGCCATATACCACACCACAGTGCCTAGTTGAAAAAATGAGTCCTGCACATAGCAGAGTAGGCACAGGGAACCTAGTATTAAGTCACTCCGTTCCACACTTTCCACCGAATTCTAGAGGCATTGCGTGTTGAGTAGCGGACATCATAGCGGAATCAGTTGATTTTACAGTCACACTTTGTGCCCCTGCGACTGGCCTCTATATCTACAAACTAATAACCACTGAGCCCGAAGTACTAGACACAATCACAAATCACTACCACGTATATCCGTACGCATATGTATTTTATTAATATTATGATTTGCCTGCCAGTAGATAATGGACAAATATAATATAATATTCGTAACGTTTTTTTGTGAAATATATTCGTATATCTTTTATATATAGATATATATACTAATTAAAAAAATGGTTTATGTGGTTGCTACTTAAAAATAAACACTTGACTTAGATTTACGTATGATCTAAATAATAGATTTTATAAAAGTAAAACAGAAAATGAAACGACAAAATCAATATAAGAAACGAAAAAGAAGTAAAAGTATCTCGTGCAAAATTACCATAATTGCTAGGAAGGTAATCTTTTTTACTTTTTATTACATTTAAGTTAGTCATCGTTCGGAACCAGTTACAATCAATCAACTCCAATAAAATGTCTCAAAGTGGAATTACCTGTTTCCTATCCTCCATCAACCGATTCTGTAGGATAATTAATTGCCTGAGGGACTTCTTTTATATGAAAGGGAAATATTTTCTAAATTATATTCACACCTTGTTTAGGCATATTGTAATATTTAGCTGTAATAATATTTTGATCGTGCAATAAAAAATCGACTTAATTTATGCGCATGGTCCTTTCGATTTCGGTCGAGTAATAAAACCGTAAAATTCTATTATACTGTCCACTTGAATTTATTTGTGCAGGAAAATTCATGGCGGCAATAGAATATCGTTTATTTATTAACGCAAAACCACGCATGTATGTAAGTAAAAATATTTTTAGAAAAATGTTATATACATAAAAACCAATTTTTAGCGCTCTGTAGCACTCTGTAGTAGTCCGGATCTGCCAAATGATTTGATTTAATTAACTAAATTTTAAATTTATTTCTATATATATATATATATATATATATATATTCTTTTTTCAAGATATTCTATACATATACTAAAACTATTAAATGAAAATGGAAAAATATTAAAACAACAACCATTTCAAAATTGATTACTATTAATAAATCCTGGAACATTAAAGCCAAAGTAAATACGAAGAAGTTATAAATCAAGGGTAAATGGCGTAACTAAAACAAAACCCAGCACAAATCGGAAAGAACATTCGAGATTCATTAAATACTTCGTAATACATCTAGCAATCCCGGAAGTATTACGAGGGACAATACAGCGTTTGTAGACAACGGCGTGGATCGATGACAGATATTTAAATGGTACCAGTGTGACAAGGTTCCGGGTTCCGTGAACAAGTCACGACCGCTTACTTTGTCCCTGCCGTCGGTACTCCACAGTTTTACGTTGTCATTCTAGTTCCTATGTTAACGAGGTTTGTTTAGTGCTAAATAGTTTCTGTTTTGTGTACGCGGTCAGGTTGAATTCATCAGTTTCATTCACTAAATGTTAACGATACTGTTTTATGGCCGTGTGATATTTTGATTATTTGAAAATAAAAAGTAATTGAATCTCGTTCTGCAAAAAATCTCGTTCTGCATAAAATCACTGAAATTATGGATAACACCGGGAATTCTAAGATGCATAAGACTACGTAACAACCGGCAAATGAAACTAAAAAAATAATCCCAAAACCTAATTATAAAAGTCACATTTAGACGGTTTAGAAATTTCTGGTAAAATTTTATAAGAAAACAAAAGACATTCTATAATAAAAATAAGATTAAAAAATTCCAGTAAACTTTGTCCAGTAATTAATGAAGTCACTCAATATCAACCTTCTAAGATACCTAACACAGTTTTACTACATATAATGCCGTCACCACAAGCTTCAATTAATAATGAAACATTTCCTTATACAATAAAAAAAATGACATAAATTAAAAAGTTATTTTTTCAAACAAACTAAATAATAAAATTATTGTTGTAATATAGATCACCATTTGTCAAGAACGACGCATGCACACATAAACCTATCAAAGGGAAACCGCCGCATACGCCTCATTCCGAATTCGAGTCGTAGGTATTGGCGGCAAAGTTCAAATTTGCGTAACCTTTAGTAGTATTATTTTAGTAGTATGTGTTTACGTTATTGGTATCTATGCGTAATTGCGTCACACGAAATACAAGTATGGATAAACATCGTGAAAATAAAAAAAATACTACATATACAACACACACACGGTATAAGTAGCTTAAATGTATGTAATTCTTCATGATAGTATTATTATGGACAATAACTGGTGTTCGATTTGGGAGTTGCGAGATATTCCCAACACAACTTCTGACTACTTACTGGGAGGTCTCAGTGCAAGCAATTTGTATGTCATATTTCTAAATAAAGATTATTAAAGAATTAAAGGTAATTAATACGTAGATGCCTATATAAAAATAACAACGGCTCTTGTAACTACTTACAATTGAAAAGTAACTGAAACGAAAAAAAATCGTTCAAAACCAAACAAGGTATAAAATACAGAGGAATTAATTAAACCTAGACCCTCGTTACCTTACTTTATCGCGTCACATGTCGATACAAGGATTAGCCACTGGTGGCTCCGCTAATATCATAAATAATATAATACGAGTTGACGGGATTTTCAATAAATATAAATTATGGAAAGATATAACGCTTAGATTAATGTACAATTATTGTGAAGCGTAGACTTCAATAACATGTTATAATATTTTTTAATTTAATTTAGAAATATTTGTGTACAAGTATAATATACCTACATACATATATGTCTGCAATTCCCAAAAGTATTTTTGCCATGTTTCGTTTAAAGTTACAGCACAGATATGACAAATCTTGCTACGAAAAAAGATAATATCTTAAGTAAGTTTAAGAATTTCAAATTGAATATATTATTTGTTATAATAGTTAATTACAGTTATATTTTCATATATTTTTTTACAATAAAAAGACAAGTTATTAATTTATAACTTAGCACATAGGTACATCATTCAAACATTTTTTTTAGATTCAGGCATTGAATTGCCTCATATAGCAGGGCTGGTAGAGAGAACCCGAGGCTCAGATAGTTTTCGACTTTCCGTCCAAATTTGAGACAATGCCTGTTGAGTAACGAAATTCAACGCCTTACTTTGCCTGAGCGAAGAAATAAAACTAATTAGTTTACCCAGCCGGGATCTACCCCACAACTATCACTATTTCAATTGAACATTTTCTATCTGTACCACCACTCCTTCTATATATGTATATATATGTTATCTACATATATACATGGATAAGTAGTAATAACAGATATACTTTGAATATCTATCATTACATTAAAATAATATTTAAATCAAAAATCACAATATATTTTTTCATATATAAGATCTAAATTTACATAAAAATATTATGATATGTTTCTACTGAATTAACCTAAAAAGCCACAAATGTATTATGATGAATGAATGTAAATGTTCATTATTTCTGTGTTCCTTTTATATCTTTATAGTGGAATTATATTATTGTTAGAAATGTAATCAGTCATTTACTACTAATAATAAAAGTAGGTATTTATCATTAATCCAATGTTTTATTTTATTTGACATTTAGTATTTTTCTTTAATTTCAATTTATATCTCACTTTACGCAACCTACACACATACATATGTGCAAATCCTGAAAACATCCAAAAAGCCACGAAGGGGAAAATAAAGCTGTACAAAAATTCAAGTGAAGCTAGATTGGTTTACTAGTTAAATATATTTCAAATATTTCATATTGAGCAGTGAAGTTATCGGAAATATTAATTAAATTCCGCTTCTAAAGCTCCTTTTATGTTAACAAATAGAATTGGTAGTACAAGTCAGTTTCCTAGGCTTATTCCGCGAAGAGGAATATATTTAAATGAATATTTCTTTCTTATTTTATAATCTATTTTAATATTCATTCATAATATTGCACATTTCGTATATTATATGAATATATTTTACATATAAAATATGAAACGTAAGATGTAGTCAAAGACTATTATAGTGATTATTATAGCAACACAAACTGGATAGAATATTTTTTTCAGCTTTACGCTGTATTACGCATATAGCAGGGTAGGCAGTATTAAGACACTCCGTTCCCCACGTTCTGCTAAAATTTTGAAGATTTTTCGCCAGAGCGAAGAAATAAAAATATTAATTAATGATAACTCGTTTCCCCGAGTGGAAAATGTAAATTCGACGGTTAAAGATTCGATTTTTAACCGTCGCGTTTACATTTGGCTTTGCGCCACGACGGCCTCGGTGATGGATGGTATAAATGCTTATATTTAAGTTAAAAACTGTTTAGTAGATGATGTAGCAGCAACTGGTCTAAATAAATCGATCACCAAGCACAAAAATAAAATTAAAAAGTTAAGCCGAACGGAAAAGTAAAAAGTTTGACACACAACATATATGAACATGTTACGTAGTAAATACTATTTTATAAATTGGAAAAAATGGAGTATTCGGCAATTTATAAAACACGTGATGGGCGGAGGTCCCCAGTGGATTTTAAATTGAATTCAATTTATTTATTGGGAAAAAATGTAGTCTTTTTGGAACCTTTATATATTAGATTATCCTTAAAGACCATGCAATATTAGTAGCATAAAAGGTTCCTGAAAGGGTTTGAAATCGAAAATAAATAGCTACAAGAAATATAATATATAAATGTACTAAGCATATCTAATTTAACGTTTATAGATATTGTTGTATTTCAAAATATTTAATATACATTATTAGGTATTAATTAATAGATTGTTTAATTTTAAATGATATTAAAACATGAGTAACATGAGTCCAGTCGTAGCGCAGGGACACAATCGTGTGACTGAGTTGTGGGTTCGATTCCCATTGGAGGAAATATTTAATATTTTCATCTCTTCGCTCTAGTGCCGAGGTAAAGCGTAGCGTTGACTTCCGCGAATCCGGGGGAACAGAGTGTGTTAACACTAGGTTCTCCCTGCCTACCCTGCTTTGTATGGAATATAGTACGAAACCAAAAAAAAAAAAATACTCCTATATCTGTCAATACAAAATGTGTAAGACCAACTAATAGTTCAAAACATAGCAAATATACGAACAGCAACAGCTGCAACAGCAACTTTGAATATATCTCCCGCAACTCGATATAGGAAGTCATAAACAAGTTCCGTATGTACCAATACTCTATGAATGTTATATTTGTGCTATGGAGATCTAAATGACTTACAACTGACTTATGTACTGACTGATGTCTATATATATTTTTGTTTAAAATAAATTGTAACTGTCAATCGTGTGTAACGAACGCTGTAATAGTTAAAATTGAACACGAAGAATTGCTCACGTTAAACATACATACATATATGTTTTATTCAAGCCTTATTATTTCGAAGTGCTGTGCTCGCTCTCAATAGTACCAACTTAACCGAAAAATTGTCCTTTCTGCCTGACCTACCAACTTTATGTGAAAACTAGCAATTCGCTCACAGTTCGCCCGCTTAAACTGCTGAATTATTTACTTAACTATAAACAACTAACCTTCGTGTGTACTCTGTTTAAACTAACCATCCATCGGAACGACGGGTATCATTTATTTTTCTTTTTTATATTAAGTAGTTAAAAAAAAATCAACTTCTTTTTTAACGTTTCCAAATAATACAGTCAAATTGATAACCTCCTTACAAATGTCCGATAAAAATAAGAATTTAAATGGTTTGTTTTGTAACGTCAAATGTACATATAATCTACTATTTGTTCATTAATGTTGATGCATTCTTTCTGAAGGAGACGGTGCCAGAAATGCGATGTTTTTTTTGTTTATTTAAAAATTTAAATTAAATTAAATCAGCTTCAGGCTGTATCCCGCACACAATATAGTAGGCAGAGAGAACATAGTGTTAAACACTCCGTTACTCACTTTCCACTTCCTAATTTTTCGAGGCACTACAGTTTGAGTGGTAGAACTGAACGCCGGGCTTTTGCCTTGGTGTCAGAGCGAAGATATAAAAATATAAACAAATAACAATTGGAATGAATTGTTTTAAATTTTTGAATTCCAGTGAGAATCGAACCCACAACTATCGCGTTACAGTTACCCTAATGCCCCTGCGCCACGATGACCTCATATTGTAATATTATATATAAAATCATTATACAAATAGTAGGTATATTCATATTTTTTTCTATTTTTATGTTAAGTAATTAAAACAACGCTTGCTCCACTAACTTTTATATGAAAAAGGTTTGGGAAACGTTGGCAAAATTTGTCTTTGTGTATTGAAAACCCAAACTTTTTGCACACAAAAGCGTCGCAGATAACAATATGTGGAGGCAGGGATCAACCAGTCTCCGAACAAAAGTTACTACAGATGTACCCAGAATACCATGTCGCTGACTATTGTGAAAAAATTGTATTCTACAAATATGCTTTGAAAGGAAAACATATTCAATTAAGTGAATGTTTTTATGAATGTTTTCTTTACATTTCTTATAATGATGTCGATGTTGAAGGATATTAGTGAAATCGGCTTAAATTTTTGCTGGATTTTTTTTTGGTTTTTCAACTAGCAATTCGACTATGCTGGCTTAAACTTATATTCTATTTTTACATAATAAAAAACAATAATTTGCTGTTTGGCTTGGTTGGTTAGAACAAACATAAGACTTTTAACAATATATTTTATCTCTAACTTGTTAGTAAGTAGGTACATTTGAGCCACTTAATACTCTGTGTAACTATTGAGATTGATGGGCTCTAATTAGGGGACAGCTCGTTTATATCGTCCGTCACCGGTCAACAAACGCATTGAAAAAAGACTACCGATTTTAAATCCAGATTTCATTTAATTTAATTTTTAATATACATTTACAAATATTAAGATAAAAATATAAGTTCGTAAAGTCTTTTTCATTTTTCATTAGTTAATGAAATATAATAAAATAATCCAACAGACGATCTTATAAGTAAACTAGTACAAGACATAATATTTTACCTCTTACAAGCATAATGTGTTCATTAAAAAAACCATAGGTCTTTTATGGTTTTTTTACTACCAAATACCATTTGATAAATTGAAAATATCCAACATTACAAGCAAACAACAGACAACTCACTAGGTTTATTATTTAATTATAATAGCTGAGGCAAAGGCCGTAACCGCTCCAGACCAAAATCTTAATCTCCAGCTGCAGTAGAGCAGTGGTAGAAACGTATGACCCCATTTCAGACGTATCTTTGGCCGACGATATTAGACTAGACGCCAAAGCAATCTCTAGTACTTGCATTGCTCCGTAGCCACAAAAGCGTTGTCACTACAATGCGGAATGTCTTAGAAACACATTCTCGATCTTCGTGCTCATATATTTGTGGTGGTATACTATGCACAATGTAGGTTTTGGTAGGCAAACAAGATAAAATGTCTGTTATCAAATGGTGAAAGATTTCTGTGGCCTAAACTAGTCTAATTAAATATTTATTAGCAAGATAAGCCTTAACGTGGAAACACATGAGGCAAAGAAAAATTTGTCATGAGCGAGTCGGACTCGCACACCGAAGGTTCCCTACCAATTTCAGGATGGTATAACTAAGCTAAAGTATCCATTTTATTTGAAATAAACTACAATTATAAGTTTTTAATTACTTTTTTCTATAAAATATCTATAAATTTTCATTTTCTTGATTTTCCATTTTTTTGGATTATTAAATTCTCACTTCGTACCGAATTTCATAGCTCCACGGGGAGTACAGGTATTGATTACGCGGCGATATTAATACAAAATGCAACATGTAACTGATTTTATTTAAAAAACTCGTTTCTCGAAAGTGATAAAAAATAACCAATGTTGTGCCTTTGGATAACACACAGTATTAAAGGAAACTACTACTATAGATATCTAATTTTACAATTCTATGAAAAAACAATACAATTCATTAATATTAAATATATTTCACGTACATAAATTTAAAATACATTTGCCCTTTAGACGCCATTTTAAAAATGATATTGTGGCGGACGCGAATACTTGGAAATAAATAAGGATATGTGGTTGTTCCCGGAAAGGAAACGTTCAGAGGCATTCTCGGCGCGGAAGTCGGCGACACTATCGCAACACGAGTATACGGCTGTACGCAAGTATTTCTGTTGTGAATAAAAATAAATATAGCTGTTAATGTACTGAAAAGTATTTATAATTTATACAGTCTAACTTCTATTGTTTAAATAATTGAAATAATTCTTGAATTGTATTAAAAATAGAAAAGTCCATTGAGGCTATTCGTGGTGCAGGGGCACAAGAATTCGGTGGAAAGTCAGTAACGGAAATGGCAGTAATGTCTTAACACTAGGTTCCCTACTTAACTAACACTAGGTTAACTATAAAAAAAATAGAGAATTTTAAACGCCTGTATTGGTTCTATTACTCAACATACATGTTTATATAGCTTTTAAGGTTATGATAATGTGAGAAGAAACTACTGAAATCAAATAAGAATATCTATATTATGTATTTTTTTAATTTATTTTATTTATTTTTATTATGTATTTCGGTTTTTTATTAACATAACGGCAATTTCTTTATTTGATATCCACACAGATAGATTCACGCTCTACAGAAGATTGCATTGCAGAAAAGGAGAAACACAGAATATGGAACCCATAACAAGGCAACTCAACCACCGGAGAGAGCAACATACCAAAACAAATCTTCAGTTCGTCTGTTGTGTATAGGAGTATATTAAAATATAAGAATGCTAAAATCACAAAAAAAAAAGGAAAAAAAGAGCAGAAAAGGGTACGGACCACCAATGTCTGTGGTGTGGTCAATTTTATAAAAAAAAGTGTTTATAAAGAATAAATAAACACAGTAATATGGTTTGAAAACGCTAAATGATAATTAATATTTAATAATAAAAGAAATCCGATTCGACACTTCGTTATTCTAGTTATTCTGGTTAGTAATATATTTTACTAGCTTTACCTGTGTATTCGCCCCTGTGGTTAAATAGAAATATCTATCTAAAATAAATCTCACTGTAATATGAACTTTGAATGATAGCTCTAACTTTGACGCAGGTACTGTAATCCACTGATTACACTGAAAGAATTTACATGACTTAATAAAAACTAATGCCTTCCTTGAAAAATTGTCTTTCCAATCCAAAAAGAGTTTTTCGATTCAAACCAGTAATACCTGAGATTAGTTTGTTTAACAAACTTTTCAGCTTTATAATGTTAGTATAGAATATATAAGTACATTATATTCCAAAACAATATAAGTAAAAGCTATTAAAATAAAATATCTACAAAATGATATGCTAAAACAAACAAATCACGAGAAGTGCAGCGCGACGCGGATGTAGCGTCGATAAATTATACGTATCGAGTGAACGTTAGTAGCAAAATGTGAGCATTCTTCCTCCGAGATAGCAAATAATAGTTCAAACGTTACTAAACGAAAACTCTGTGCTCTATACATATTTAATATATTGTATAATTTTTGTTTAACTTCACGCTGAATCCCGCAGGGTTATCTAACCTTTCCTAAGTACTAACTCCGTTTCCCACTTGCTGCAGATTTTACAAGACATTGCGTTGAGTGCGTGTGATGAGTGCCGGAACTCCTTTGTCCTTTGTCTCGTCTTAAATTGAACCCATAATCGTGACGTTTATGCGTGCCTGTGCCACTGCACCATGACGGCCTCATATTGTAATTTATAAATATTTTTTATAAGAATGATCTGTATGTGTAGAATTTTGTTATCATCCATTATTGAGAAACTATTCATTTAAAAATTGTTTCATTATTTTATCCATATAAATTTTTTTCCATATATCATTCGTTCATATGTCAAATTCTACAGTCGAAATTTGTAAATAAAAGCTTTACTATAAAATAAAGTTTAATTTACAATCCATTACATTCTGCAGCACTAACAATATCTATTTACACAATAATGTCCGTAAGTAGATTTTAAATGTGGTGGTGCTGGAGCAAAAGCCTGCGACTGTAAGCACGACAGGTTGGTTGTTGGTTCAAATCCCATTCGAGGAGATAATATACTTAATATTAAACAAGGGAAAGCGTAGTGTTGAATTCCGCCACTCAACTCGCAATGTCTTCATAATTCGACCGAAGAATTTGAATTGTAATGCCTTCTTGTCGCAATGGGGAAGTGCCTGTAAGTACGATGGTTGTAGGTTCTATCACTCCTGTGGAAGACAAAACGTGATGTTTACCCGCTCAACATGTAAAATCTTGTACCCACAAAATGGCCGAAATATATCAACATTAGAATCCATCTGGCTACTATGCTATGCTTGAAAAAGCATGAAACAATTAATAGAGATAATTAATTGGTAAATAATATATTGTTGTAAAACGTTATTTATTCTGAAATAAACAACAAAAAAAAATTTACGAACTCAATTAAGTCATTATTAAGTAAAATAAACATTAAAATATATGAAGATACATTGATAGCTCCGTCGGGATATTATGGAAGGAATGCCATTGGTACGTACGAGTAGAGGACCCACTCTCGCGTGAAATTGCACCATTGAGCCACCAATAGACGTGATAATTTAACGACTGTGGAACACTAAGCCAAGGTAAAGAATACTTTTTTATTTTTTATGTTCTTACATAATCCGCTCTGGCAAGTGTTGCCACAAATAGCGCAAAGTGAAGCCGGATTTTCCAATTTTATGGGTCTAATTTTTGAAAGAATATTTCGTGAATATTTAAGGTTTGAGTAAATATTTTGTTTTAAAGATTTTTTATTTTCTATTTTTATGTCTTAATGTTTGACTTAATACTTCATATCAATTAATCAATTAAATTTTAAATTTAATTAACGTTTTTTAGTTCACCACGAAAACCTTTATGTTTGGAATTCCTGGTCTAGAAAAAGAGATTTATACTCTGTTCTAATACAAGACAAAATCAACAAAATATTACATTGAATGTACATACAATATATTTTATTAAAATATATTATATTCTTATTATAAAAATATACCAAAAAATATATATACCCGTATAATGGAACGTTCATTGTACTAACGTTGATACCAATTAAATATTGATAGCTGTATAGGTGCTCCTTTGTAGCTTAGGTTTACACATAGCTTCACATAGCTTGTTAATCCACGTCGGTAGTTGATGCAACATCAGCAACAGTCTAATAGACAGACAGTCGAAAGTGGGTATAATTCTAATAGCGTGTCTAACTACGGGACCTCGGTAGTTTCACTAGATTACATCTCGGACTTCCGAAGATTGTATGGTGACTTCTAGTTTACCAGAATTTATATAAACTTGTAAACAGAGAAGTTTCTGGAAAACGAACTGAAAAATCTATAAATTAAAATAGTTCGGCTATATGACTATACTTATACATGATACATGATAAAGAGTTCAAAATCAAGAAAAATAGATTTGATTCTCTCGTCATATTAGAGGGATGCATAATAAAAAATATAGCTAAGAAAAAATAAAAATATTAATCTTTTTATAACATTTCAAATGCAATTACAAAAATACACATAAGTTTTCCCATTACAATGTTTGTATGAAGGTAGAGGGTAGAGGGTACGTACGATAAGAGAATGCTACGTGTGAGAGTTTGAAGTATAAATTCACGGTGACACCTCGAGCCGCAAAGTAAATATTATAAAGTTGAAAGGAAATGCTTTCGAGAAACAGAGCAAAGATCTGATATATTAAAGGCTGTACATGTTCAGCAATAAATCTTAACTCGGGCTGCTTCTTATATGTTTTGTTATATATTTAATATGTCATTTTGTTATTTTAATATTTTCTTAATATACTTTTAAGGTTATTTAAGGTAATTTCGTCAATATATACATTTTGGACGGAGAGTGACTTTATAACGGTACGTTGTGGGGAACGGAGTGTCTTAACACTAGGTTCCCTCTGCCTACCCTGTTGTGTGCGGGACACAGCGTGAAGCTGATTTATTTATTTTTAGTTACTTTATATCTAGCACCTGTTCCGCTCGCAGCTTCACACTTATAGATTATAGTTATTTATCTCCCGTTTGTCAGTTAAGCGCACAAAAGTTTGTTTTTTACATCACTTCATATTCTGTACTAAAAAACTTTAAGGTAATTTATAATCTGTACTTAATAACTACGTACATTTTATACGCAATCATCTTGAATAACTCTGTCTTTAGCGAAAACTGTATTAAAATTAGTTGCGCGTTCCTTGTGTAAAACGGTGGTATACGTACAAAAGATATTTTAAGGTTTTTTTTTTAAATGGACAACGGAGTGTCTTAATACTAGATTCCCTCTGCCTACCTTGTTGTGTGCAGGATACAGTATAGTCTTTTTCGACTAATTCCATATTGACATTAAAATTCCATAAGAACAATATCTGTTCTGGACAGCCAGTTTTTACCAAGTTACAAAACTTAGTGCCGTACGCCGGCCGGTGCGGCTTGAGCGATGCGAAAGCACTAATCCTTTGTGATTTATTACCCACTCGTATTTTACTGTAGCTTTTGTTCTTTAATTATTATGAATTATTTTAAAAGTATATTTCATATTACCCTTAAGAATTGCTACTGTGAAACATTTTACATTTTCTGGATTTTTTTGTCAAATAATTAATACACAAAAGAGCTTAGTTAAGCCCTTAGCCCAAGCAGTTAAGTAAAGTAAATAGACAGAGAATCCAAGTTATTTTTATAAACCAAAGGAGGAGCCAGCTGCAAGGAGGCTGAACCAACAACCTATATTTTAAACGTATTCTGGGGTGACGTAGAAACGTAGCTGAAGGTGAGGAGCTGAAATTGAATTCAGACAATTGTCTATTATGGATACCTAAATACGACAAATATTAATAAGATAATAAAGGCTAATCGTAGTGCAGGAGCACAAGCGTGTTAGCTGTAAACGCGACAAGTTATGAGTTCGATTCCTGCTTCCTAAAGAAAACAAATATTTAATATTTTATTTTCTGAATATTCTATTTTCTACGCTCTGGTGTCGAGTCAAAACGTAGCGTTAGGTTTCGCCACTCAACACGTAATGCCTCCAGAGTTCGGCGGAAAGTGGGGAGCGAAGTGTTCAAATCTAAGCTCCCTCCTAGCCTATCCTGCTAAATGTGGGATACAGCGTGTAGTTGAAAAAAGTAAAAAATACAACAATTGCAGTGACAGCATTCCCACATTGTAAATAAAAGATATATAAAAAATATAATATATACAGTACGTAGGTCAATAAGATGGAGTTAATATTTATCTATCCTAGGTAGCGTCAAAATTATTTTAAATTAAAAATTTGCCTTTATAAAACAGTACTATTTAAAAATATCACTTTGCTTAATAAGCTGAGAAACCAAGACACCATTAGGAAATTCGCTTGGTCCTCAGTTTGTTTGTCAACTTGGCCACACTAAGACGAGACGAGTTTCAAACGACTTCCTGAACGTAATGAAACCTCTTTCCTCTTTTGATTCGCAAGATTAATGTTTTACCTTAAAGAGTTAAAGAAAACTGTGAATGCTGTGAATGATGATAAAAAATTATTATATCATTATTTTTTTAATTATATATTTAATAAAAGTTATTAAAATTGTAAGAAGTTAAAATTAAATATTTTTTTATATAGTTGATTACAATTAATAATATTTTAATTAATAATATTTTGGAAGTTCTTATTTGCAGCCATTTAGCTGGTTTATTGACTTTTATGTTAATCACAATCTATATAAAAATGTATCAAAGCGAAATGTCACTCACTCACTGATTTATTACGATATCTCTGAAACTACAAGTGTTAGGGGTTTTAAATTTCTACCCAAGATGGGATTTTGAAATGGATTTTGAAATGAGCTTTTTTTTATTCGAAATTCGACAATTTGGTTTAAGTTCAAAAAAAGTGATCATATCCCCATCAGGAATGAATCGTTATTTAATAATAATTGAGTCTGTTGAAACTTGAAACATAAAATATTAGAACACGAAAGTAATTTAGTGTTTTAAATAAATTATTATTATTTTCTATAAAGTTGAGGCCGGTCGTGGCGCAGCGGCACGAGGTGTGACTGCAAAACCGACTGGTTGTGGGTTCGATCCCCACTCGAGGAGATGAAATATTTACTTAAATTTATATTTCCATTTCTTCGCTCTGGTGCCGAGGTTAAGCGCGGCGTTGAGTTCTGCCACTCAACACGCAATGCCTCCAGAATTCGGCAGAAAGTGGGGAACGGAGTGTCTTAACACTAGGTTCCCTCTGCCTACCCTG
>JAATLQ010026886.1:8347-21878 GCA_013421005.1 Heliconius erato x Heliconius himera
TCACAACCGATCGTTTGATTGGTATGTCGTTCAATTTCCGCTAGAGAGAATGAATACCTGGCCAGCACACAGTGTCTCGAATTTAGGTAGAAAGTAGACAATGTGAAAGTGGATTGTCTTGACACCAGACTGCCTCTACTTTGTCTACATCGTATAGGATACCCTAAGGTGAAAACAATATATATATTTAAACTATCAATAAATTCGTTAATTTCATAGGTATACATGATCCTCAATCTAGGAAATGAAATATTTATTTACATTTATATTTTCATTTATTAGCTCTGGCGTCGAGGCAAAGCGCGACGTTGACGTCCGCCACTCAACACACAATGTCTCCAGAATTCGGTGGAAAGTGGGGAACGGAGTGTCTTAACACTAGGTTCCCTCTGCCTACCCTGCTGTGTGCGGGATACACTATGAAGCTGAACATAAAATATTATTATATTCTCCTTAATATGAGGTTGTTAACTTAATTGATTTATATAAATAAATTAAACAGTCAAAGAATTTTCTTACAAATTACATAATAATTGTGCAAACATTTTTTTTTAATAAAATAATATTATGTGACGTAATAAAGACGTTTAAAAATAATTTTGATTTCACTTCTTATTGCAAATTCGATGGTTGTGGGTTTGATTCTTACTCAAAAAAAATCAAATTAAAAATAAAATCGTAAATCGTATAAATTGCAAATCCGAATATTCGTTACGTCACTAATGGATACAAATTATAGTATATCAAATTTTCTAAATTTATATTTAGTACAGATATTTTAGTTAATATAAAAAATACAAGGAAAAACGTATTTTTGTTTTGGAGTTTCCAATTGGACAACTTTATCCGTCTTCGAAACTTCCTGTCGTGCAAACTAAAGTAGCCCATTTTGTCTCAAGCTTAGAACTCGAGTTTAAATTTAGAAGTTCTTGAATTTAAATGTGCGGAATTCAAAGATCAAATACGCCAATGTCGTGGCCAAGGGAAACGGAGAGTCTGAACACCAAGCTCTTTCTGCCACAAGACACTTTGTTAGCCACGAACTGTTCAATATTAGACATATTGCTTGTTAAGTGGCAGAACTTTACACTGGGTTTTGTCCGTTAACCAAAGTGAATAAATGAAAAAAAAAAACATTTTACCGAGCAGGAATCGACCTAACCTTTGCGTTAACAATCAGACGATGTGCCGCTTCACTACAACGGAGCTTCAGAATCACATGAAATAAGTATAAAATAAAAAAAATTGAGGCCAGTTGTGGCGCAGAGGCACAAAGTGTGACTGTAAAATCGACTGATTATGGGTTCGATCCCCACTCGAAGAAGTGAAATTTTTATTTACATTTATATTTTTATTTCTTCGCACTGGTGTCGAGGCAAAGCGCGGAGCTGAGTTCCTCCAGTCAACACGCAATGCCTCCAGAACTTGGCGGAAAGTGGGGAACGGAGTGTCTTAACACTAGGTTCAGGGGATACTGCGTGAAGCTGATTTGATTTTAATTAAAAAAAATAATAATAATCTTTTTAAAAAAGCCATGGTCTCTATTGTACTACCAGGTATGTTTAAATGAAACCTCCCGCCGATACGATTTACATTGCAAACTGTACTATAATATCATTACCATAGGCAATTCGAACTAAATTGATTCTTGTTTGCCTTTCAGAGCTTAGAATGGAACCAGCTCTTGGTAGTGAAATATTAAGCGGACGAATTGATGCCTTTTGAAATTTGAGGCTGCCGTGGCGCAGTAGTACAAAAACTGATTGTTGTGGGTTCTATCACCACTCGAGGAATAGATTATATTTAAATATCTTTTTTTTTGTTTACATTTACTTTAACAAAAATTGTGCGGACGAAATACTGAACAATAAAGTTCAACCTTTAAAAGCTTATTATATTTGCCTAAATTCATTTGAAAGTCTCATCCATAAAATTGATATTTATATGAATATAAAAGAGAAAGAATATTGTTTGTCAAAAAGAGTTAGATCTTTGTAAATCAGAGTATTTCCAAAATTGAGAAGGTCCGTTTATCTTAGACTTTTAAAATTAATTTCTTTTCAAACATGCAGTCTGCAAAATAATGCAGTCGTGGTGCAGTGGCACACGCGTGTGAATGTAAAGGCGACAAGGGTGTCAGTCCGATTTCCACTAAAGTAAATGAAATATTTGATATTTTTAATCTGTCGCTCTGGTGTTGAGGCAAGTTTCGCCACTCAGCGCTTTAACACTACGTTCTCAGGTTACCTCTAGCTATTATACTACGTGTGGGATACAACGTTTTAATCAAGGGCAACTTAATTTTAGTTTAGGCCATTTTGGAGAAACGGGACATCGTAGAACTTTAATCGTGATGATTGCAGGTTCGACTTCCAAAAATCTTCTAAAAGCAAAATCAATGACCAAAGGTCTCCTTACTGTTGCTAGTAACTTATTTTTTGAACGTTACTCAGATTTAAAACGCAAGTTCAAATTGAGGCCGTCGTGGTGCAGCGCACAGCATCTGACAGTAAGGCCTAGGTGAAGAAATTAATTATTTTAATTTCCTTGTACAGATAAAGCGCCGATGGGAACTAAGGAACAGAATATCTTAACACTAGGTTACCTCTGCCTACACTGCTACTGCCGGAAGATAAAAAAGTTAAATTGATACTTGTTTATTAAATACCTACTTTTTTCCCTAAAAATATTTATAATAAATAATGCACAATTATTATTCAATATAAAATATAATCCCTAGAGCATTATGTACATCGTAAATTTTTATAAAATGTAAGTAAGCGTGTTTATGAATATTTCTCTTCTGAGAACGTTTTTCTAAACGTTTCTGAACCAAACGAAATCTTATTATTTCCCAGTCGAGATATATACAGGTTTATTTCTCTTCACATCACATTGTGTTATTTTCAATTAGAACGAATAAAATCCAGGCCAGTTGTGGCGCAGGGAGAAAGAGTGGATGTAACGTGTTGTGGATTGAAAGCCTTATAAGTCTTATAACGAGGCAAAGCACGGCGTTAACTTCCGCTACTCAATACGCAATACCTGTATCCCCTCATAGCAGGGTATGGAGGCATTGCGTGTTGAGTGGCAGAACTCAACGCCGCGCTTGGCCTTGACACCAGAGCCAAGAAATGGAAATATAAATTTAAGGAAATATTTCATCTCCTCGAGTGGGGATCAAACCCACAACCAGTCGATTTTAAAGTCACACTTGGTGCCGCTGCGCTACGACTGGCCTCAGAATACTTTTAGTCAATTAATAATGATGCTATCTTTTGAATTTTGTGACTGTAGCCTTATTAATGAATTAAAAATTATAAACATGACAAAAACGAGATAATTTGTAGAAATACTGTATATTACATTTTTTTTAATTCCCTTATATATACATAATAAATTATACTAAGTAGACATTTCTTTTTGTTTTTTTTTTGCAAATTAATATATAAAATAACTATTTATTTAAATTAGCTTTAAGATTTTCAACGTATTCTTTGGCTTCAGGATCTTGCTCAATTATCTTTTTAGCTTCAGGTGTATCGATGGCAGGGGCTTCCCCGTGGTAGGTGTCTTCAGTGTATAGTCGGTGGACTTTTCTCATTGTTCCGTGCAACTAGAAAATCATAATAATATATTTTATTTTTAAGTATACTTTGCGGCACAGCGTGTGATTGTAAACGCGACGGTTGTGGATTTCTTATTTAAATTAGCTTTAATTAGTAAGTAAGTTCCCGTTATACGAGTACATTACCAATCCTAAATATTTATATATTTATTTATTAAATAACTTTTTAAGATCTAAAATTTATGTGTTAATAATTAATAAGTACTTATTACAATAACCTATTTGAACAAAATAAAGCATATTTCAATAAATTATATCCATTGCTAAAGAAAATAAATAGATTAAAAATATATTCTTACCTTATCCCATAAAGACATGTTAAATCCAAAGTTGCAATGGAAGAACTCGTGGTGTTGATCGTGGAACGACGCTGGGGGCTGCCACGGCTGCCACCAGTACGCCTCGAAGTTGATGCCAGAGTGGTCTATTATACCATGGTAGTAATTGTATAGTGCTACTGCGTAGAATGGTACTGAAAAAGTAGGAAAGTAGACATTTATTACTTTCATCTTCATATATTTTGATATTTATTCTCTATTTCGGCTAGAAATATTGAATTTATAATGAAAAGAATTAAAACCAATACTTATCCATTTATTTTAGAAAATGAAGATTTATTGAAAAATATATTGTGGTATAATTGACAAGCATCTGTATACATGATTACCTTAATTAAATTATGTGATGGTATTTTCCAATAGTTTCTATTTTACTCCAGATATGTTTATATTGAAAATATTTTGGATCGTGCTGTGTATTTGTGTTGTGCATAAAGGATAATTTTTACTAAGAAGAACTGAAATATGTAGCAGGGAAGAAAAAAGGAAGGAATTTAAAGGCTTATAAACTATTTTATTTATATTCACACTGTGCTCTGGGGGACCACACCATTTTTTTAGAAAATGTTGAAAAATTTAATTTATTAAACAAATCGTGAGTCAATTAATTTTAATCTATATGGATATACCATTATGGATATCAAAGATTATTTTGAGGATTATATTTTTTTATTAACGCTACCATTATCACTTATTCATATCAATATTTATTACAATATAAAACAATAACAGGCAATATATAAAACCTGATTTATATAAATCATTTTCTAAGAAAAAGTTATTTTAAAGTTAGTTTTAAGTAGGTAGTCATAGGAAATTATATAATGTTAGCTATAATGTTAGCTAATTATATAATTATATATGTTAGTAATCTCGTGTAAAAGAGGGTAGATGTAGGCGGAAAAGATTAGAAAAGCAATGGAAATATTTCAATCGGAGGCAGTTCCATGTAGGCCCTTATTGAAAGGAACCATGTGTTAGGTATTTGTTATTGATAATGCAATAAGTGATATGATACATATCACTTATTGCATTTACGTAGAATCTTTTTCCTAAGAAATTAGAAATATATAGACGATATGTGTTTTTTAAAAAACATTAACAGCTTCTGATTTCTAACATTAAATCATATTTTTTTGTGTAGGTTATTACTGCTAATCCAATTAAACATATTAAACAATGTCTAAATTAATTCAGTAATACAATCGAACGTACGAAAAAATTCAATTATTTAACAAAAAAAACAACTTTAAATGAGGCCATTGTGGTGCAGGGGCACAAGGGCGCGCCTGTAAATGCTCTTGTGAGTTCGATTCCCACTCGGAGAAATGAAATATTTAGTATTTTGATTTCCTCGCTCTGATAACGAGGCAAAGCGCGGCATTGTGTCCCACCATTCCACATGCAGTGCCTCCAGAATTTGATGGCAAGTAGGGAACGGAAGTGACTTAATGGAAACATAGTGCCTATTAGTTTACAAATAAGCAAACAAACTTTTTATATATTTTTTTGATAGTGAGTTTGACCACTTAATAAATATTTTTTTCAAAATGGATCAGAAATCTGTTATATGCGAGTTGCGAGAGCGTGAAGCTAAAAATAAATAATAACAAAAAGAAAAACTTACACCAATGGACAGGTACAGTGAACAACGGTAGGCACATGGTAAGTTGAACGTGCATAATCTCGACCGGATGTATGGCGGTGACTGAGAAGGCAGTGGGCTGCTTGTACTTGTGATGCAGCTTGTGGAAGTGCTTGTAGAGCCACGGCGTGTGGTAGAGTCGATGCAGGATGTATGTTGTATAGTCCTAGAATATTTAAATTTAATATTAATTTAAATAAAAATAAATTAGCTTCACGCTGTATCCCGCTCAACAGGGTAGGCAGAGGGAACCTAGTTTAAGACACTCTGTTCCGTACTTTCTGCCGAATTCTGGAGGCATTGCGTGTTAAGTGGCAGAACTCAACGCCGCGCTTAACCTCGACACCAGAGCGAAGAAATGGAAATATAAATTTAAGTAAATATCTCCTCGAGTGAGGATCGAAATCACAACCAGTCGGTTTTACAGTCACATTTTGTACCGCTGCGCCACGACTGGCCTCTTAATATTAATTCCATTGAAAATAATTTTAAATAATCGCTTTTTTTGGTCCTAGTGAAAGAAAAGCTTTTTTTTATATTTGTATATAAATGACGATTCCATGTTAAATCTTATATCCGCCATAACTTAACAGATTATATTATTGTACTTTTGATTGGAACGAATATTAAAATATAGTCGTGGGGAATACGATATGCGTGTGGAAATTTTAATACGTTTTCTAGAAAAATATTTTTCTTTTATAAATGTGACATAAAACTTTTAAAAAAGTAAAAAAATGATATAGATAGAGTTTCCACGGCCAAATTATAATATAAAAACTAATGAATTCGGTTTTTTTTCCTAATAGGGTAGACAGGGAAATCTAGTGTCTTAACACTACACACCGTTGCCCACTTTAAGCTCATTCTAAGCTGTAACAGATTGTGTATTAGAGCTAGAAAATTAATATAAAATAATTATAATAATTCCCTCGAGTGGACATCGAACCCACAACTATCACTGAGCCACTGTCCCAATGCACCACGATGGCATCATTAGATATAATTAATATCTGCATACAATATTGCATTGATGCAATATGTATCGTTGGACGTGACCTGTTTGAACTGTTTGTTATAATTATAATTAATGAATAACTATTAATATGACTGATTTTATTCTATAAACAATTTACGTCTGTTAATAATATTTTAATGGTTTATTGACTCTATATCATAATCGGCTTAATTTAGTAATTTTGTAGTAGTAAACGATTTTTTTTTATATTTTTAGTAGAAAATTAGATTGTTCAAATAACAAGATGTTTTCGACTTGACATGATTGTTTTTCAGTTTTAATAGATAGAGAGGAAGATAACTATAAATTTTATATTTTAAATTTGAAGGGCTGAACTGAATGATTATTCTCTTGGAGGATTAAAATCGGTTGTATGGTTCAATCACCATCGTTCCAAGATTACTATGTCGGTATAGAATTTTTTTTTTAGCTTCATGCTTTATCAGTCATGAAGTAGAGTAGGCAAAGGGAACCTAGTGTTAGGATACTCCGTTCACCACTTTCCGTAATAATATTATATTCTAAACCTCCAAAAAATTAAAAAAACTTGTTTTCAAATCAATATATATATATCAAAAACAAAAAAAAACTTACAGTATATATGAATAGAACAGGGAACTGCAAGAAAAACCACAACCAGCCGTACTCGTCGAACTGGTAGTATACTGTCGATGGATTCTCATTATATATGTAGCAGGCTAGGAAAGCTGAAAAAGACCCTACAAATAACAGGGACAGGGTTCCCACCATGATCTCATGGCGCTCCAGTTCAGGTGATAACCATTTTGTAGGCTGTATCTTCCATTCGTGTGCTAAATGTCGTCTTCTTACGTAGAAATACCACTGGAAATAAAATATTTGCTTAAACATTTTATGACAATTTATATAATTTGAAAAAGTTAAGTATATACATTTGGAAAAAATACTATGCCATGGTTTTAAAATTATTTAAATATTTAGACGCTTTTATATAATATGCCATGGCTTTAAAATTCTTTAAACATTTAGACGCTTTTATATAAATAATCGATTTATTTTTCCTAAATTGGCCCATGTTTTATATTTTTTGTAATTTGAATATTTTTTGTAATTTTTTATGTATGTATAAAGTTTTTTTTTTTTTGTATTCACTCCATGTTTGATGCATAAGTGGAAACTTTATTGGCTAATGTAATATAGATATGTATTAGCTTTAAGTTTTGTAAGTGCTGTTTGTTTCCCAATATAAAATAAATAAATAAATAAAAAAAAAATGTTTGCGGTAAATATCAATTATTCTAAGTGATCTTTTATTTTGTAATTTTTTTTGAAAAATAACTTTTTTTTCAGCTTCACGCTATATCCCGTATGAAGCAGAGTAAGCAGAGGGCGCCTAGTGTTAAAACTTTCTGCCGTATTCTGGAGGCATTGCCGAATTGGTCGAACTCAACGCCGTACTTGTTACCAAAGCGAGGAAAACAAAATATTTAATATTTAATTTTCTCAGGTAGGACTCGAACCCACAACCTGTCGCGCTTACAGTCACACGCGTGTGCCCCTGCGCCACGACTGGCCTCTATGTATATCAAATAATTCTCATTCATATGGCTTAATTTTTATGGCCAATCTTCATCAACCTATTTCTACAAATATATATCAAGTTCATCAATAATAATAATTTCCTTTCCTATTTCATTATTAATCAATAGCTCGTTCACTATAAGTACACAAAGTAGAATTTAAGTGCATTCGTACTAAAAGCAACATTTCACGGAGACATAATATCACGACCAATGAACCCAATTTTGCGTAGAGATTAGATAAAACTATCACTTTATTTTTTTCTTTTTAGCTTTACTGAATATTGTTGTTGTTGTTTTTTTTATATTATTATTATTTATTTATTTACTTAAATTTATATTTCCATTTCTTCGATCTAGTGTCGAGGACAAGCGCGGCGTTGAGTTCTGCCACTCAACACGCAATGCCTCTCGAATTCGGCAGAAAGTGGGGAACGGAGTATCTTACCACTAGGTTCCCTCTGCCTACCGTGCAGTGTGCGGGATACAGTACAGAGTGAAGCTGATTTTATTTATTTAAGCTTCACGTTGTATATCGTTAGTGTAGGAAGAGGGTAAGTAATGTAAAGACATTCCGCTCCACACGCACCCCACAATTTTCAATATATCGCTTGTTGTGTGGTGGATCACAACTCCGCGTTTTGTCTTGTTATCAGAGCGAGGAAGAAATGAAAATCATCCCCGAGTGGAAATCGAACCGACGACCGTAGCTTTTTCAACCCGACCGCACACGCCTCAGCATCTAACAAAATACGGGAGCGGGACACAATAGATAAGAAATAAAACATTGTTGCTACTAAATATTTCAAAACAATATAGAGATATAAAATTAAACGTTTATCGCGAACGCTACGAATGCGGGCGAATTTAATCTTACAATACAAGTGAATGAGACGTAAACTACTATGTGAATTTTGCCTTTGAAATATCTTAATTTAATTTTACTCTATATATTTAGTATGTATGTATCTACATTTATAATTTATTGTAGCTATGACGTATATATTTGCACTTTGTGAAATATTCCAGGAGACGCAATCAAAGTTTCTAAATAGTTTTTAGCATTTGTTGACATAATCTTTAACTTTACTCGATTTACATTCTGGCTTTCTCATTTTTAGGATTCCGTAACTTAATAGGTAAAAGCGGAATCCTAATAGAATCAGTTTATTGTCCGTCTGTCTAGTCTAGATCATTTATATCGAGATCGCGTGAAGGTATCGAGCTGAAATAAATATGAAATACTTTCTTTTTTAAGTTCACCGTCGCCATAATGTTTTTAAAGTCACGTATCTAAGAGTTCTTGGCTTTTCAAGGGCTTTTCAAGATCTATCTTTTAATATCGATATCGATATCGATGTTCGATTCCCACACGGAGACTTGTTACAGTCCTCTAACAAATCAAAAATACATCTTTTCGTACGGCTAGATATTAATTAAGTCAACGCCGCGCTTCGCCTCAACACCAGAGCGAAAAAATAAAAATATTAAACATTTAATTTCCTCGAGTGGGAATCGAACCCACAACTACATGTCTACAACGACTAGCCTCACTAGCATGCTAGTCAAATTCATATCAACTACCCTACAATCGCATCGACATGACAAACGTAAAGCGATGAATATTCAAAGTGTAAACGCTTATCACGTCCCGATTGACGAATTTGGGTAACCGAGATTATATTGTAGCAATTGTATATTTAATGAGGCCAGTTGTAGCGCAGTGGCACAAGCGTGTGTCTGTAAACGCAACAGGTTGTGGGTTCGATTCCCACTCGAGGAAATGAAATATTTGATATTTTTATTTCTTTGTTCTGGTGTTGCAGTAAAGCGCGGCGTTGAACTCCGCCACTCAACACCCAATACATCTAAAATTTGAATTGGAAAAAAAACACCCTCCCGCGACTAGAAATTAAACCCCACAACCGTCTTTACAGACGCTGACGGCTTTGAAGGCCTCATTTTAATTTAAATGTACAATAAAAAATATCTTACTCCATACAAAAACCAATTCTGTGGTAGACTAATTAGCCAAGATGCAATGAATTCATGAAGAGATTTAATGATAAACAAAAATTGAAATATAAAACTTTCGAAGGCATTCCAATGAAGGATTTAAAAAAAAATAGAAACTTTCCAAAGCTTAAAACTCAATTATCGTTTTAAGTAGGTACATAAGAATAATATTTATATTCTCATATGTAGAGACCGTCGTAGCGCAGCGGCACAGCGACAGACTGTACAACGCGATGGTTGTGAGTTTGATTTGTACACATGGGATTTCCAATTGTATTGTACAATTTTTGGCTCTGGTAATGAGACGAAGCGTTCAGTTTCATTACGAATGTAGTTCCCAATGGATTGAATTAGCTTCACCGTGTCCGATATTCAATTTCGATATTATACTCGATTATCAAAACATTACGTATTGTGTGTATGTAAGGAAATGCAAATAGTTCATTCCCCCGATTAGGAATCAAATCTACAACCATCGCTACGCTACGACGACCTATAATTTTTATACCAAACGGTACAAAAATTACCGAAAAAATATATCTTTGCCTAGATATCTTATTTTCTTATAAAACACCTGCAAAAAGTCGAATAGCGGACTTTCACAGATTAAAGATACATAGATATCATTAATTTATCAAAAAAAAACAATAATATTATATAATACTCACATGTAAGAATCCACCTACTACAAAATATGTGCCGAAGGACACGCAATGCGCTGATATGAATATAACAGCGAAATTTTCCATTTTTAAGTTTTCTGATGTAAAAAGTTGATAGATATCTTCAGTTGTCATGTTTTTGTTGCTCTGCGTGTGTCCGAAGACTTGTTTGAGTGCTGTCACGAGTATAACCACCCATTCTCCTATAAAATTAAAATATTTTTTAATCAGGTATATTGTTTTTCAGAATATTGTAGGTTCAATTCCCACTTGGGGGAATGAAGTGTTTTCATTTCTTTGCTCTGGTAACAAAATAAAGCGGGGCTTTGAGTTTGGGCGGAAAGTAAGGGACCGAGTGACTTAACACTAGGTGCCCTCTATCTACTATAATCAGGATACAGAGCGAAGTAAAAGTGATTTTTCTATTTTACAATACATTTACAATGCAATGGAATATCTTTAGGTTAAATTGAGTATAATATTTTATCTTCAATTATTAAGTGAAAAAAGATTTTCTTTTAGACAAATACAGTATATTAACACTAAAATGGCTAAAAGTCACAGGTCTATTTAATTTGTAGAATAGTTAAGATATATAGAATATTTGTAGAATAGATAGCTTTATTGACTGAGGTGGTTCGTCTTTCACCTTTCTCTAATATGAAATGTCAACGAATTTTCTATATCGATGGTTCGGTTGAACTGGTCTGGAGTCTAAACGCCATTTTTTTGAGATATTGAGTTATACACATTTGGAATCAGCAAATTTTTCTTCGTCTTTTGACTCGGTTCGGTCGGTTTCATAATTTTCAGAGCACTTTTTTGACGCTTAAACCCTACAGTTGCTTTCTTGCTTTAGAATTCTTTTCTGACTATTTTTAATCTTAGAACTTTGAATAGCTGTTTTAGTAGTTAGTCTAAACAAAAACTTTGTATAATAACATCGTCAAAGAAATATTTCACTCCCTATACTTCATTGTAAATTTTAATATTTTTATCATTACGTTATAAAGAGTCTTTAGTACCTCAGTTCAGACATTTGGACAAAAATACATTTCGTTTCTTTTTGTTTAGAAGCTGATTGTCACGTAGATCGTCATTTGTGAGTCCGATTTGAATGTTATACTCGTATATCACTTAAACTATTTTGACGTACTTATTTAATCATGTGACCTGAGGAGAATACCTGTGAGGAGAATAATTCATTTTTCCTGTTTCTATTTACATGCATACTAGGATTTACAACTACTTAACCTTATTATTAATATTGGCATTTAGACCCTTTTGCATGATTCTAAAAAATAAATAAATGGGGGCATTTTGGGTTAAGCGACACTTATTTTGCAAAAAAATATTGTATAATCATGCGATTAATATAAAAAGATGCAGAAAAAATCAATGCATACATGGTATAAATTTGGTCTGTGTTGGCCTCATAGTTTACTCAAAATATTTTTTTTAAACTGAAACTTTAAGCGATGTAAAGTTGACGTTTGGCGTTTAGTCCAAATACCTTTTCAACCGTCGTGCTAAAGTGTGTAACTGTAAATGCGAGAAACGTGACGATTATATAAGGTCGGGGCAAAAGTATTTTCGTATAGTTCATACAAAGGATTACAATTTAAGCAATACAATATTTTTTTACGTATATTTTTTTTATTTATTTATAATATGTCTGTGCCGTTTTGAATGATGACTTGTTACCATCTTATGGGTAGTGCTATGATCCCACTCCTATAGAAATTTTGAGATTCTTGATTTAAAAATCTGACAGGTAGTGTTCACATTGTTCTTCTGAGGTTAGCTTTATGCTTCCTAAAGACTTCTGCAATGATCGAAACAGGTGGAAATCTGATGGAGCAAGGTCAAGGCTATACGGAGGATGCATCAACACATCCCAGCAAAGCTCTCTCAATTTTTGTTGCGTGGCTATAGATGACTGCAGTCTGGCGTTATCATGGTGGAATACCACGCCTCTCCTATTCACCAACTCCGGCCGGTTTTTCTCAATAGCTTTTTTAACATCATCAGTAGAGGTTAAAATCGATAGTTTTACCAGATGGCAAAAGCTCGTAGTGGACTATTCCTTTCCAATCCCACCATACACATAGCATCACATTGTTCCGAGTCAGGCCAGGCTTTACCACGGTCTGTTGGGCTTGCCCATGCTTCGACCATGGTTTTTTTCGCAGAAGTCGCCAGTTTTTCATCAGCCGTAATCAACTGTATAAGAAAAGGTTCGGAATTGTTACGTTTCAACAAAGAATCGCAAATGGAAACACGATGCATTAGGTTTCCCTCAGTCAGCTCATGTGGTACCCAAATATCAGGTTTTTTCTTGTACGCTGACTTTCGTAAATGACTTAAAACTGTTGTATGATCAACATCCACTTCTTCAGCAATGTCTTAGCTACTAACATATCGATTTGTGCTCGATCGGGTGCTTCCATCCCTATAGATTCCCCCAATACTCTGTACCTGGTCCATACACAAGCAGAAAAAGCGGACCTAACCAGGAAAGGATACGGAAAGGGGGGAAACTCACGCACCCTGACCATCAACGTATCTCAAGGACTTACATACGAGTTTGTAGTAATCATCCAAACTAAGGCCATTAAAAACGCCCTACACGACAGCATATCACATGCAATCGTCGCCTTAACAA
>JAATLQ010026890.1:0-17109 GCA_013421005.1 Heliconius erato x Heliconius himera
GTCGACAGACAGACAGACAGACAGACAAGAAATTCAAAAAAAATCTTTTTGCTTTCTATTATTCTTTTTAAGTGTCCCTCTATCCATTTCAGTCAAAATTACTAAATGTACAGACAAAATATTTTTACTGTCTTATTATATACTAGCGGCTCGCTCACGGCTTCGCCCGCTTAAAATACATGATTACTGATTTAATAAGCACAATCGATTGACAACTATAATGACTTCTAATATGATTTTTTTTACGACATTATCGTCAAAGAATTTTTGATTGTTTTAAATAAAAAAATACGAAAATTGTTGATATTTATAAAATACTAGCGACCCACTCGCGGCTTCGCCCGCTTAAACTACTGAATTATTTATCTAATATACTGAATTGGGTTCTTTAAACAAACGACACAAGCAACAGAATACTTAAATGGTAAAAATCATAAACAACGTAATAGGTAGTCTACCTTTTATTCTTTTATGTAAAAATATTTAAACGAAAGATTGATGAACGAAAGATTGATGATTGATGATTATTTAAAGAGCTCCCAAATATGTGCAATTGTTTCTAAACCTACTTTACTAAAGAGCTAGCATTGAAGCATTCTCTAGTCCAGCTCCTTTCTTCTGGCGCTGGGGAACGGCATCAAGGCCATCTGGCCGTGGTCTCGAGCGGCAACCATCAATATGGGTGCGCCCTTTGGCCCTAGGACTGTGTACCGGCCCTAGACCAGATACAGAGAGAGTTTTTGGTGGGAATGGAGGGAATGATGTGTGTAAGGGATAAATGAAACATGAGTCGATACAGCTGTGTATGGCCTGCGTTATGCATTTATAATGACAATTAAAAACGGACAGACGGACAACAAAGTGATCCTATAAGGATTCTGTTTTTTTCTTTTGAGGTACAGAACCATCAAAATGAATAATTTTTTAGTTTAGTTATCCACGCTGTTGTGCACTAAATAATTGTAATTTTAAGTCTTTTGGAATTAATTTGATTGAGCTTGCAAGAATAGTCATATTTAAAAGAAAAATGTTTATTTATTTCATATTTGTGTAGGTAAACTGTAATTGCGCGCACACTGCAAACGTAATTTTTCCCACATAAATTCCGGGTTAAAATATAGATTACATATTAGTACTAATACAATAACAAATCTATCATACACATATTGCAAGAACTACGTGGCTGCTTGAGAAAGTTTCAACTTATATTGGAGAATATTAAATATTGAAATCTTTGTCGAGTTTTTTCTGTCATCACACAAACAATAATTGAAAACTTAAGATTTTCACTTTCTGCGCAATTTATGCTTTGAGTACAGGAGTCACGCCACTATAACGCGATTGCGTCATCAATTCTTATTATTCTACCCTGCAACTTATTTGTGAACGATGATATAAAAGGCTGCACGGGTATTGTACATTCAGTCTTGGCTCTGGTGTGGGTCGGAGCACTACTCGTGCTGCACCACTGGCTAACCTCGACTATTTGGACAATTAATTATTTGATTAATTAATTGTTATTTTAATTATAAATGTGGTTAAGACCTATTTATAATTATCTACGTCTTGGCTCTGGTGTGGTTCAGAGTACTACTCGTACCCTGCCACATAACCTCGACTATTCGGGTAATTGATTATTTAGTTAATCAATTATTATCGTAGTTATGAATGTGGTTAATACCTATTTGTAATTGCTTACTTTAGAAATCATTCAGTTATTTATGCCTTCAGCTACTATTTGAAACTACCTTGCTAAAAAAGTATTTATGTTAAAATTGCTTTTTGTACATATGTCATGTGTTCACATGTGAGTAGAACAAAACTACTAAAATCTATGTAAATGATTAATAAAAATAGGTTTATTTAATATTACTAACACAATATTTATTTATAGTGGCAACATGTCAATAAATACAAAATACATACATTTCGTAAAGAATTACGAATATCACTCACGTAAGAGCCAATGTTATGAATTACCTAAACCTTAAAAAAAATATTAATATAATTAAATATAAAAAATTAAAAAAAATATTAAAAAATAAAAATAAACAATAAAAATAAAAAATATATATTATACAAAATAAAAAAGGTTCGGAGAGTTCGTAGAGTTCGGGAGAGTTCGGGAGAGTTCGGGAGAGTTCGGGAGAGTTCGGGAGAGTTCGGGAGAGTTCGGGAGAGTTTCCTTTGAAAATTAGTGGCATAACTGTAACAGTTACACATGGTATCGTAAACTTTTTTGTAGATATTGATGTCTTCTATAAAATTTTAGTAAATTACTTTGCCCTATTGTCAATAACTTCCACAGCGTACGCGATATAAGGTTTTTTTTGGTATTTTTTTATACGTTAATCGCCCAATTGTAAAAGAATTTTCCAAATCGACCCCGTAGTTTCAGGGCCTATTCGATTCAAATAAAGAAACAAAACACCTAATCGGTTGTCTTCACAATGTTAGTGATATCGATGCAACTTCCCCCCCACTCAGCAGAGTTACTTACTCGCTATGTGCGCGAGGCTACACTCCGTATTTTTTATGAAATAATAATTTCATGATTTTCTTTAGAGTGATATTTTTAATTTCGTTATATATTTCGAAAGGATTGTCCGATTTTGTTAATGTAAAAAGTACATATATTGAAATTATCTTTAATAAAATATCATTTAATAGAATAAGGATTAATGCAGAGGCATAAAATGGTTTGATTATTGCCGGCACTTTCATCAACTTATAAAATATAAAAATGTAGTTCAAGTGTCATTACTACAGTAGTTGGACATATGGTATCGCGGACTTTTTCATAGATATTGATGCGTTCTATAATACTGTAGAACATTATTTTGTTCTATCATCAATGGTTTTCGCAGCGCACGCGATGATAAAAATTTTTAGATCAATTTCTTCACACCTTGGGTTACATTATTGCATTTTTCTTAGGGATCTCTATTTTTTTTGAAAATGTAATATAGCCTATGTGGGACGGTGAAGATACAGCTTTCTAATAGCGAAAGAATTTTTGAAATTGGTCCGGTAGTTATCGTGTGAAAACAATACAAACATACATACATACATAGATACAAAAAATACAAATCTTACCTCTTTATAATATTAGTATAGATTAGTAATGATAATAAAACATTACTTCATAGTCTTAATAACCTTTGTTTGTGTTCATAATGAAAATTTATTGTTGTAAAGCAAACATTATCACGCTTGAAAATGAGACTGCAGTATTTTTATTACAAAATATTATTATAGGTTTACAAACTTTAGGGTAAACATGTGCCTTATTATAAATTCGAAAGGTAAACCTACGAAAACACGAAGGCAAATAGGAAAATAAAAGTGTATGATCAAATTTTGCTTGAAAATATTCTGAGTAAATATTTTCATTTGCTCGTTAAATATCCATCTGTCTGCCTTTTTATTTTCATAGGTTAATCTCTGAAGCAGCTGAACTGATTTTTATGAGATTTTCATTGGAAGATAGAAGAGTTCTTGGGGCAACACATGGCTACTTTTACACCGAAATTCCGAATCCGAGTGACATACTCCACCAGAGTGGAATGTCTTAACACTAAGCGAGGCAACCTAGTGATAAGACATTCCTTTTCCCACTCTGCTATGTTCGGGATACAGGGTGAACCTGTAAACAGTGTAATAAATTATGACGAAAGAATTCTATCAATTACCAGACATTAAAATTCATTTAAATATAACTTAATTGATTTCGAATTATTTTTCCTTATATTATTAAATTAAATTAGCTTCACGCTGTATCCCGCACACAGCAGGGTAGGCAGAGGGAACCTAGTGTTAAGACACTCCGTTCCCCACTTTCTGCCGAATTCTGGAGGCATTGCGTGTTGAGTGGCAGAACTCAACGCCGCGCTTAACCTCGACACCAGAGCGAAGAAATGGAAATATAAATTTAAGTAAATATTTCATCTCCTCGAGTGGGGATCGAACCCACAACCAGTCGGTTTTGCAGTCACACCTGGTGCCGCTGCGCCACGACCGGCGCATTCCTTATAATATAAAGAAAATTTATATATTAAAATGCTATCAGTCCTCTTTGCTTTACGCTCAAAACAGTTTCTAAGTACGTTTGTCACGAGCAGGTGAAACTGAACGTTAAGTAAATTATATATTATGTGTTCTAGACACGAGATACAGGTATTTATTTTTTAAATAATTTTCCATATATAATAATGTCCATATATATAAATGTCCATATTGTTTTTTAAAGTTACTTATAAAGTATCAAGTTCGCAAATAATAAAAAAATATATATATAGTTTTATTATTTATTTTATTGAAATATGTGTGTGTGCACGATCCCCACTCGAGGAAATGAAATAATTATCTTAATTTATATTTTCATTTCTTCGCTCTGGTATCGAGGCAAAGCACGGATTTGAATTCTGCCACTCACCACGCTATGCTTCTAGAATTCAGCAGAAAATGGTAAACAGAGTGTCTCAACACTAGGTTCCTTCTGCCTACGCTGCTGTGTGCAGGATTCTTTAGATTTTGTTTGAACGTCTTCTAATTTTTCATGCTTACCGCGGAAATGATTTTTAAATTGTCAAGTTTAAAATTTGTTATTTTCTCTCAAGAAAAAGTTCTTGAATCTTATAATATATTAGAAACTTGAATAATATAATATATTAGAAAACTTTAGATAGTTGTGCACGCCTACGTAAGCCGGTTTTGATGTAGAATCACTTTCACGCGTATCATAATTAAATTACACGACCAAGTTGCCGGGTACAGGAGAGTTTGTTGGCAGAGGACTATGCAAAGAGGCAATAGATCCCTCATAAAGTCTTCCTGTATAATTTTATGGCTACCTGAAGCAACTGATTCTGTATTGTTTATAAGAAACTTTAAACATGTTAATCTAATATCTCATACATTTTTCTTCTGAACATAAAAATAGGCCAATATTTTAAAAGAAATGTTAAAATTAGGTTAATATCGTTGCAGTAGGAAGTTCGTGGAATATTTCTTCTTTAGTAAAGGAATGGATTTATATATATATATTGATATTAATGAATTGATAATGAGGCCTGTCGCGGCGCAGGGACATAAAGTGTGACTGTAAAATCGACTGGTTAACTGGACTAAAAAATGGGACCACACAGGAATCATTTGCTTTCAAATAAAAGAAATCATCAAATCGGTTCACTCAGTCAAAAGTTCTGAGGTAACAAACATAAAAAAATACAGTCGAATTGATAACCTCCTTTTCTTACGGAAGTCGGTTAAAAAATAGCCAAATTGAATTGATTGCTACAGATGAAAGAGGTTATTTCCAGGTTTTTTTATCTTTTCATGTATTGTCTGATGTTTTACCGTTTTCAATACTGGCCAGTATTGAAAACGGTAGTAATTTGAAAACTTTTCTGAATACCATATCTTCGCATTAAAATTCTTTAGAAAATCGACAATTATTTTGTGTGCTTTTCTTCGATTATTGGTGTTTTTATATTCTCTGATGTATGATCCGTTTTATCATGTAATGGCACCTGAAAGTACATATTATATTTATCTTTAAAAATTAAAAATATTTTAAATAATAATTAGTATATACGTATAGGTTGATGAAAGAGGCATGCATAGACCGTAGCGCTCAGCGCTCCGTTCTTTCTGACTACCTCGGTAGGGATAGATCTTGATGCTAAAAAACAAAAAAATAATTATATAATAGTCATAAAATTAAAAAAATGCATCGGAGCCTAAAAAATATTTTTTACAGCTTAATAAAGTGCACAGTAACGGCATATGAAAAGGGACAAAACTTATCAGGGATTGCTTTCTTCCCTTTATGGGATGCTTTCCTTACAAACCTTCGCCTATATAAGAACCTTTGTGACAGGCAATTTATTATAATTATGTACCGAAGTGTGGGAGGATTCAATTTTGACAACAAAATTTGATCTTTCCGTTATTATTATATTAACTTTTTAGATATATAATACATAAAAAAATAGCCCAGCCAAACAGGAAATCCTGCACACAGCAGAATAGGCAGAGTGAACCTAGTGTAAGACACTCTGTTCCCTATTTTCCGTCGAATTCTGGAAGCATTGCGCGTTGATTAGCGGAACTCAACGACGCTCTTCTCAATCTTTTTGCTGTCAATGACAGAAGAGCGGAGAAAGAAAAATATAAATTTTATTTCCTCGCATGGAGATCGAACCCACGACTGGACGCGTTTAAGTGTGTAATTAACACACTTCTGCCCCTGCGCCACGACTGGCCTCTTTCTGGCCTAGTATATAATACACACAAATTTAAATCTAATATGGAAACAATTTGATACTTTTTATTTCATTGAAATTATGTACGTATATACATAATCATATATCTATCTATGTATACGCAATGTGCTTAAAATGTGGTATACTAGTATAAAGACATTCCGTTCCCCACTTTCCGCCTAATTTTTGAGACATTGCGTATGCGCCGGAACTCAACTTGTCTACTAAAACGAACAAGGTGAGTGGGCATCGAAGTACGTAAATATCACTATATCGTTCAGAATCAGAAAGGTTACGAAATAAAAATATATCTATCTTATCTTATTTAATTTCCTCGAGTGGAAATCGAACCCACAACCTCTCACGTTTACAGCCACACTTTGTGCCCCTGCGCCACGACTGGTCTTAATATGTTTTGTTCCTATGGTAGAGGGAATCCGAAAATACTGTTTGGCTACTAAAAAACTTGGCACTCCCAATACTACAGTTTCATTGAAGTAGTGAAAGATTTTTATTTTTCAACAAGACACGTAAACTTTGCATTTTATAGCGGGAGAGCCGTTCCGAATATCCGTTTTCAACCACTGCTAGCTGCGTTAAGTTCTCTTAAAATATTTCACATGAAAAAACAACGACGATTTAAAATAAAAGCAGTGGAGTAATCCGAGTGAAATTATATTTCTTTATTTCTATATTATTTCATGTTGTCGTAATTTTTTATGCTTTTTATTTTATCGGTGTTTTATTTTATGTTTGTGTCTGGTGAGCCGGAAATTTGTGTTTTTTTTATATTGTTCCACTTAATCCAATAACCCGTTACCTTGGATGTCTAAACATACATACTTATTTGTACCTAAGTTTGGAATAACACTTTAAAAAATGTTTAAAACTGTCTAGACATGTTTAAGCCTTTTTTTCTTGACTGTTTTACTTTTCTTATAGGATCTTTCTTTTTCAGCTTTGCTGTATCCCGTAGATAGCAAGGCCGCGCTTTGCCTCCGTACCAGACCGAGACAATTTCGAGGAAATTTTGTGCGTTGAGTTCCGCATTCAATGCGCTTGTCGTTGAAAAATCGGCAGAAATTGGGGAAAAAAGTCTCATAGCACTAGGTTTCCTCTGCCTACCCTGCTGTGTACGTGCAGCGTGAAGCGTGATAATAATATAAAATTTTATATTTAATATTTATAACAAAATAATAAAAAATATATATGTTTAAATTTTATCCGTGAAAGGCTGTTTGGCAGAGCTATGTGAAAGTACGAAACGCAGTGACCTAGATACATGCAGACTCATTTGGATTTTTTTTAGGTTAAGTGCGCAATCGGTGACCTTTAGAGGCATTTTGAGTTCACATCCACATTTTACTAATTCCTCTTCCATTATCAACGCTTACCTGTTTTACTTGCTTGCTCCATTATGAAAAAAAGTTTACTTTTTCAGTATTTATATTTATACCTATATTTTGCTGCTGTTTTGGCACAGTGGGACAATGAGACACTGTAAACGCGATGATAACGTATTCGATGCCCATTCGAGGCGATGATTAAATATATTTATATTATTTTTCTTTCCATTTTGCTGAATTATATTTATTAAATAGGCTCATTCAAGCTAAATTGTATTGTTGTAACTACAGTTATAACTGCAGCTATATATTTTTAAATATTTGAATTATCGTAGTAATTTGCTCATCAGATAAAAAAATAAATTAAAAAATCGTCTTCATAAATTGTAGACAACATTTTTTTTAATCATTTCAAACTAAATAAATAAATTTGAAAATTAAGAAGTCAAATTATTGATACTTATAGAAAACAATTTTATTATAATATTGTTATAAAAAATAATTGAACATAAAGTAAACCGTACTTTAATTTAGTTAAACAAAAATAATTAAAAAAAAAATTGAAGTCGATGCCAAGTAAAACAAACAGGCTTAGTAGTTCTATAACATAGTAAGGTTGTTGTAGAATTGGCTTCTTGCTATTACTTGATATTACTTGTTTGTTTGATATTTTCAACGAGTACTTGTCGACTTGGTTACTTTGTTTTCATAATGTATCAGTAATGACCTATAGAGGTTGATATATTATATAACGTGTGCTGTGAACTAAACCTTATTTTTACCAAATTTCTAAAAACTGAGTTCTCAGATTGCCAAAACTAACAGAATTTTCATTCTTCTGTTTTATTTAACGAGTGTATATAAATGTTAATTTAAGTAAATTACTAAAATTTTTATTTAATCTTAAATTTTTCAAAATGCTAATTGAAGTGCAAAGAAACGGTTACTTCTCCGTCCGAACAAGTTTCCATCAAAAGCAAAAGGAAGGGCAATTTTTGCTTCACGTAGTAATATACAATTTAGAACCCTACTTTCTATAACAGATACAACAATTTGTTGATAAATATAAAATCCAAAATAAACGTGCAGCTCTATGCTCTGCGCAGAATTAAACAAAATCATTCCCTTGGTTGGGGGATTGATGAATACACTAACAGACAGACGAAACAAAAATTTTGCTGAGAATTTTCTCGATATATTAACCGACCTCATCAATATTTTAAAATATTTTACAATGTATTTTATTTTGACTTTCCTATCCAGTTTTTATAGATATTTTACAATATAATTTTTATACTTTCTATATATACAGGATAATAACAATACCAAGGTCAATCGTGGCGCAGGGGCACAAGTGTGTGACTGTGGATGCGACGTTGAGTTCTACTACTCAACACGCAATGCCTCAAGAATTCTGCGGAAAATGAGCAATGGAGTATTTCAACCCTAACCCTATTCGAGCGTTCCCAAGTTAATATTGGTCATCACAGCCATATAACGAGGAACAAAAAATTATTTACATTAAAAGTGTGTGTCGGTAATCGGTGATTATTTAGATTACGCAGGCGAAAAAAGGCTTTATAAAAATAATATTTATATAAATTTACAAACAACCTTTTGTTAAGAAAGAAAGTTGAAGACAAGAAATATAAATTAAAATGTTATATTATTGAAAATAGATCACCAAATATTTTGAACTCTAGTTTGTTTCCTCGAGCTTCAAGTGCGGCGTAAACGAAATGTGTCTTTATGCATTGTTAACTAAGTTTGTGCATTTTTTATGAGGCGGACCGCGGATAATCCAGTGGGAAATTAACCTGCATTACTGTGAAAAGTTTCCCACTAAAAATGTAATTTCCGAGCCACCACCCCTTTGACGAGATGCGTTCCACCCTGTACAGAACTTTTAAGAGGTTATTATTATCTAAAAGTTAACTTTGGGATGCAACTATATACTCTTTTAAAGTCGTCGTCGCCAGTCGTGGCGCAGGGGCACAAAATGTGACTGTAAAATCGACTGGTTGTGGGTTCGATCCCCACTCGAGAAAATGAAATATTTATTTATATTTTAATTTCTTCGCTCTGGTGTCGACACAAAGCGCGGCGTTGAGTTCCGCCATTGAACGCAATTTTTAAAATTTTGTATTGCGAAATATTGTTATGGAATTGCTTTTTCTACACGTTATTATTTATTTATTTGCTGTACGCTATATCCCGCATATAGGATGATGTTAAAACACTCCGTCCCCATTAAGAAACTTACGTTCCGCATTTTTCACCGAATTCTGGAAATAATGCGTATTGTGTGGTGGAAGTCAACTCCGCCCTTTGCCTCGTCATCACAGAAGGAAAATTATATTTTCTTTTTAGTTCATTGCTTGAAATTATTTTTTTTTTGTTAAAAAATAATTTATTTAATTTTTAAGTGATGGGTAGATCTTAAAAAAATATTTCTCAAATGAGTAGGTAGCGGTTGTCCTACATAAAAATTCACTGCTAATTAGGTATTACTTTTTGCGAACTGATATTTTGGTATATTGACAAGAGCGTACATAAAAATATTCGGGTGAATTAAGAACCTCCCTCTTTTTTGAAGTCGGTTGAAAATGAGAATAGCTAAACTAACAATTTAACATTTAACATAAAATTTAACATTAACATTTGTGGTCAAATTCTAAAAATTAATAGCCTTAAAAGAGAGGCAAAATTCGGTATGAAATCCGCTAGTTCAAGTTAGGTATCAGATAAAAGGGCTCTGTATAAGCTAAGCCTGAATTTCAAAAAAGCTTGAGACCTTCAATTTTCGTACGGAACCCTCCGTGGGCGAGCACGACTCGCACTTGGCCAGTTTTTTAACAATATTTTTTTTTATAACTATTACAGTAAAATTAGATATTACAACTATACTTGTATAGGTCACCTATGGTCTTCATTATGAGTTCCACTTCATCAAATTTGCTGTCCGAAATCTTGCTTATAAAAATATCCAATCTTTTTAAGTGTGCCTATGAAATTTAAAGAATTCCTTTGATTTCCCCAGGATCCCATAATCAGATCTTGATATGGTCACCATGGCACTATCTATAAGGTTAACCCTTTCAGGACCCTTTCATCGGTTTAGACGTCTTTGAATAATCAGTGAATATACATAGAAAAAAAAATTCCGACGAAGTCGGTTAAAAATATTAAAGACTCTCCGCTCGCTCGCTTCACCCGCTACTTCGCCCGCTTCCAGCTACATTATTATTAATTCACTATTTTTTTAGTAGCTTCACGTCGTATATCACGCACAGCAAGGCAGACAAAAAGGATCTGGGAACCTTGTGTTAAGACATTTCTTTCACATTAGACGCGTTTGTTCCCCTCACTTTCCGCCAAGTCTGGAGGCACTGCGTCTTAGGTGGCGGAACTGAATGACGGACTTTGACTTTATTTCCTCGAGTGGGAATCGAATCCTCAATCTGCCGCGTTTAGTCACACGCTTGTGCTCCTGCGCTAACAGTGTATTTCACTTCTTATATGTATTTAAACAAATTATGTCATATGGTCTTTTTGTTACATTCAAAGCATCAAGTCATTTTTCATTATTCACAAATAAAACAAAATTGTCTTTTGAATTTTTAAAGATATTAAATGTTTGTATTTATAATGAAAAAATAGAGACTTTAATACTACAAAATATTCATAAACTGGGACTGGTATTAAAATGTGATACAGTATGAGTTATTCAACTCAGTACTTTGATACTCTCCCGGGATAATGATGTTCCCGGTCCATTAGTACGATTTCAAACTACGTGAATACATTTCAAACTTATGCATTTTAAATAACGGTTTACTCCATATAGCCGTAGTGACAGTTTTTAAGCAACCAAGAAACTTATTTTCTATTTTGCAAAAATATGTAATATTTTGTATGTGGTTGTCTATTATGAAACTATTTCAATGGTGCATTTACTTTTAAGACTAATCAGCTTCATGCCGTATCCCGCATATAGCAGGGTAAGCAGAGGAAATTTAGTGTTAAGACACTCCGTTCCCCACTTTCCATCGATTTTTTCGGGGCATTGCGTGTTAAGTGACGGAAATCAACGCCAGGTTTTCCTGAAAAAAAAAATCCTTGGCCTTCGTGAAAAAACAAGTATTAACATTAGGCATATATATGCCTAATGTTTTTGTATTAATACTTGTTTTTATAGCACCGTACCGCCAGTCTGTCTGTCTATGTGACTGCCTATCAAGGCCCTTCATCTCAGGAACGGTTGGAGATATCGAGTTGAAATTCAAGCCACATACTGTACCGTAGATCAGTACAATACCGAATGATTTCCTGATAAAAAACATATTTCTATATTGACTTCGAAAAAAGGTATGGCCGTTTTATATCCCAAAACACACGTATTTCGACACTATCAAAGAAATCAAAATTCATAGAGTACTTCTGACTAACGTAGAATTATGAAATTTGGCAGCTAGCATCTAAAGGTAGTACTAATTCAGGAAAAAATCTAAGAACATTTGTGGTTAAATCTTAAAAAATAATAGCCCTAAAAAGAGGGCAACATTTTTTATTAAAGCCGCTACTTCAAGTGAAGTATCAAATGAAAGGGCTCTGGCTAAGCTAAGCCTGAATTTAGAAAAAGCTCAAAACCTCCAATTTTTTTATGGAACCGTGAAGTGGGCGAACCCGACTTGTCCTTGTCCAATAAAGTATATATTATAAGTACCTCTTATAAACATTACAAAATTACGAAAATACTGGTAGAATCAACGTTAAAACGTTACATATCACTTCAAAAGGTTTTTGAATTTTGGCTTGGGGACGCTAGACCTCGATTAAATGAATTTTGTTTCAATACCGCACCCAAATTCAACGTAACATATATCTGATTTTTGCCCGGGCTTTTACTTTTTAAAGTAGTTGTGGTGTTTGTTAAGGTCTGTGTCGTTTTCATGTTTGTATTTGCAAATTGTAATTAGAAATTTATATCTATCCTTTTATGACTCTCTGACTACCCCGCTAGGGATAAAGCGTGAAGCTAGTTTTTATCTATCCTTTTGTACTAATATTATAAAGCTGAATCGTATGTTTGGGAGACAGTAATGTCGTCATGGCAATAGAGTGTCTAGGTTCCCCAGGCCCCTCTTTTTACTTTATAAAGGATACAGCGTGAAGCTAATAAAATTGTAGTTAGTTTGGTTGAATGCACTAATTAGTAACAGCAACTATAGTAGTTAATAGTCGACTTACTGAGTATTGTACCTGAACTCATTTGTCACTCAAAATATTGTAGGCACTAAGCTTATTTTCATTTGACCACGGGGGTTCACGCACAAAAGCTAATTTTAATATATTATTTGACAGAGCACTAAAGAAATACTATTTTTTACACTTTTACGTAACATATTAATTTCTATTTAATTTGGTGGACCAAATTAAATAGAAATTAATAAGTTACTTTATTTAGTTAGTTTCTTTATTCATGTTTTAAAATATGAAAAAATCAATATATAAATGTGAGAATCGAACTCACCAACGTTTAATATCCAGACGCTATCCCAATGCACCACGATGACCTCAATTTATCAATTAAAACATTTAAATTCAAAGTTCATAAGTTGTATTATAAAATTTCATACAAAGACAATTTAAGTCTTAACCGACTTACGGATGAATAGAGTTCTTATATGCAAAATAGGAAGAGGTTTATTCATGAGCTCTCTGGCAACAAGGCAATGGAATACGAAATAAGTAAACTTTGAGTTTTAGTAAATATATTTTCAGAAATGATAAGTGGTATTGTAAAAATGATAAAATACAGTTTTATTTAGTTATAAGAATACCCACGTTTAAGTAAGTAATAACGGTTTTATTTATTTGTTTCTTCGAAACCTTAGAACGTTTAAATTGTTGTGTTAGTTCTTATATTTTACTAGCGGCCCTCTCGCGGCTTCGTCCGCATTGATTATATAATTTATACACTAAACCATTTTCCATGATTCTAAAAAAGTGAAAACAGTTCGTGCCTGCTTGATGTCATCGGTGGTAAAAGCGCCCCCCGCGGGACTCGGGTCTAGCATAGCATGCGGCGGTAAACTGAGCGTTGAATTATTTTGATTTTACCTTATATCGAAAAGTATACGTCCAAATTACATATTATAAAAGCCGAAGCTTATCTTCATAAAATTTCCTCGATGTTTCAATAACTTTCGGCATAAGTTTCAATATCTATGTCAAATAAAAAACAGTGAAATGTCACCTTGCAATTATCTATATTTATTATCAGAAATTGCCTTGTTGTCATTTATTTATAAAAGATAGAGATATAAGGTTTCATGGACTTATTTTTAGAAGTAATAAAATAAAATATTTTTTTCATACAATATACTTACATATATTTTATTTTACACATAGTGCAGGCCACGCGCTTATACCATCTCAATGGCATTCATTATTATTATTATTCGGTGACTTAATATAGTTATAATAATATTTTATAGACTATACCACTCCTGAGGAACGTAAGTTTTATACATAACAAACAAATAAACTCTTAATAAGTTCTTTGATTTTCACCATTATTACACATTTTAAATGAAACTATTTTAAGTCCGTGGTCACATCCGTGAGCACGGACGTGACCACGGACTACTGCAAAGTGTTCGAAACGTCGGGTTTCCAAAAATGTATAAAAATACTAAATATACGCGATTAATCCGGTTAAAATAGTTTCATTTAAAACAAACTCTTTTTATAATAGGTTGGGGCAAAATTATTTTCGTATTTTGAATATATTATTAGTAGTCAAACTTCTTTGGCTGTACTAAATGTAACTGGCTGGTCTTAATACCATTAAATGTGATATTCTGAAGATGCAATAAATAAATAAAAAAAACTAGATCCCGCCATTTTTCAATTGTTTTTCAAGCAAACAAAATAAACGTATGTGCCGAAGAAATTCCGTACATTTTAAAGTTTTATTACAAAAAAGGCAAATGTGCGACGAACGCCGCGAATAAAATTTTTGCAACGTGAACAAAAGCGTGTGTAAACGTCCGTCACGTTTACAGTTGCACGCTTCTACCCCAATTTTGGGTCTCATTCTCACTGGAAAAAATAAATATTAAATATTTTCATTGTGTCGCTCTGGCGTCGAGGCAAAACGCGGTGTTGAGTTCCGCCACTTAACACGCAGCGCCTCCAGAGTACGGTAGTAAAATAAGGAACAGAGTGTCTTAACACTAAGAGCTATAATTAATTACATAACCCACTAAGACTATAATGGATGTAAACACACCTTAGATTTAAAAAAAAAATGAATGTATTGTAAGAAATTGTAAGCAAATTACTTTTAACTGTTAATTTCGACCGTTGTTAATAAAAAAAAACTCAGAAAAAATACATTTTGAAAAGGTGACTTAAACAGCCAACTATTCAAGAGGAAACCATAATATTTTTTTTCTACAGCAAAATGAAATCCAAATACAAATCAAAAGTTTTTACTACTAAAAGAAAAATAAATTAAATTAAATTAGCTTCACGCTGTATCCCGCACACAGCAGGGTAGGCAGAGGGAACCTAGTGTTAAGACACTCCGTTCCCCACTTTCTGCCGAATTCTGGAGGCATTGCGTGTTGAGTGGCAGAACTCAACGCCGCGCTTAACCTCGACACCAGAGCGAAGAAATGGATATATAAATTTAATTAAATATTTCATCTCCTCGAGTGGGGATCGAACCCACAACCAGTCGGTTTTGCAGTCACACCTCGTGCCGCTGCGCCACGACCGGCCTCAATACCTATACTATATATTATCCTTAACCTGGCTAACTTTAATAAATTGTATGTTAATAAAATATATTGAATTTTTTCCTAAAAATTGTGACAAAAAAGAATCTTAGGAAACTTTAAATTTCGCAGTTATTTTCAAATATATTTTTTCTACTTATATTTACAAAGTTTTCTCTTATAGACGAGACAAAAGTTCTTTTTAATCGTCAACACTTTCAGGGTCATCTTGATGATGATCTTCTAAAAAGTCCTCGTCCTCAGTCGGCTCGTCGGCAAATGCTAGTACCTACAGCTTTGAGTTTAAATTTTCGTACATACTAGTTACTACTACTTTCCTAGACCAATATTAAAAAAAACCTCTATTTTACATCTTAAAATCGTCATTTTCCATGCGTAATTCAATTAATTAAATTCTTTACACTGCCAAAATTTGCGCGTGTGAACGATCACTACCCCATACTTATCGGTAGCCCCATGATTAGCGCTAGCTATATTGAATGCACATTCAAGGGCTACAGACAAATCAGGAGGTTACACAAAAGCACAAAGTCCTATAACAAAAAAATAAGATTATAGCGATTAAAAACCAAATGTACCAGAGTATAGCCATATAGCCTTTAAAAGTCTAACAGTAAATTTACTTCAAATGTTGGCTTCTTTTTTATCGAAAATTAAAATTGTATTATAAAAGACATCTCCAACGGAAGTTAATGCTTGAAAAGAAAAAGTAAAATGGTAAGTAATATTGTCATCGCGTTAAATTGAAATCCGAGATGAAAGCATCTTGCCCAAGTTACTCGAATCAGCTGACGTTAAATGTCATTGTTAAGTAAAGGATATTTTTTCCAAATTTTTACTCATATTATTAATTCAGAACATAATTTATCAAATTATTTTTGTAAATGTTTTGCTTATTCTGAGGTTGAGTATGACTACTACTATTTTAATTAACATACACGATTTTTTGAACCCAAATTCGATTGACTGAAATTAAAACTTCACATTTAAATACATTATTTATTAATATAAAAAAATATATTATTTCAATAACCTATAAATAAACGTTGTTCGTCCAGAGGTAATTGCTGTATCTATTAATATTCACGGCGTAGTTTCATTACAATCACAGTTTTGATTGCTTTTTAAAATGTTGTTGGAATAACAAAATTATAATATCTAAAAAATAATCAAGTTACTTAAAGACCTATTTAATTATTTTTTTTCAACTTTACGCCGTATCCTGCAAATAGCAGGGTAAGCAGAGAAAAAGTAGTGTTAAAACACTCCGTTCCCCCCTTCCCGTCCAATTTTCGAGGCATTGCGTGTTGAGTTGCGCAACTCAACGCGGCGCTTTGCCTTGCTACTAGAACGAAGAAATTAAAAAAATAATAAATTATAACAAAACAAAATAATAAATCATTGTTTAACTGAACTCTGGATTGTGGATTCATATCGGACTCGAGAAATCCTTTATCTCTATATATAATAAGACAGTAAAAATATTTTGTCTGTACATTTAGTAATTTTGACTGAAATGGATAGAGGGACACTTAAAAAGACTAATAGAAAGCAAAAAGATTTTTTTTGAATTTCTTGTCTGTCTGTCTGTCTGTCTGTCGACATATTGTTGTCCGCATTTTTCTCTGAAACTACTGAACCGATTTACTTGAAAATTTCACCAATTGCTTTGTTTTAACTCAATTTAGG